>RJWM01000120.1:190658-294579 GCA_004363535.1 Dasyprocta punctata | reverse complement strand
TGGAGGAAAACTGTGTTGAAGGATAAGCAAGCCAAGGGCCAAGAAGACATATCATAAGGTTAATAAGGTTTCTGGGTGCATATACACATGAATGACTTGGTTTAAAGCAGACATTGTGTAAGGGAATTAGAGTAAAGGCCTGACAATCATCTCTGTTTCAAAGGTTTCAACGAATCACAGTCAACAGGTTTGGCTAAGACTCTCCCACAAATGTCACCTCTACAATCCACTGTAAGACAACTTTAGAGACTGGGCTAGGAGTATAGCTCAGTGAAATAGCTTATCTAACATGAAAAAGGCTCTAGACTCCATCCTCAACAGGAAAGGAGGAAAGGAGGGAAGAAAGGATGGAGGGAGCAAGAGAGGGAGAAAAACCAGAGACCAACATAGCACAGTTCAATAACTAAGATCAGGTTTTTTTTCCACCCTCTTCAGCGTCATAGTTTAATATCTTGCACACATGTTTGTAATGGGCCATTTTTCAGAAAAACTAGCAGTACTATTGTCCCATGTATTATTTATAAGAGCCTAATGTAGACTATAAAGTTATTATTATCTCTTTACCCCTTGTCAGCTCATCAAAGCTTAAATGCCTAGTTTCAGGGAAGGTAAATTGGTTTTCATAAAGGACTAAAAAAATAAACGTGATCCCTCACCAAAAGACAGTGTGAGGTCCTTTTATTCTATCGAACACTGCCTGTAGAACTGATCCTTCCAAGGGAAATATCCATTCACTTCAGCTCCAAAGGATACACAATATTGACCCCATAGGATTTTAGACTTTTATTTATATGCCTTATATAAATAACTGCCTCTTTCCCTTCCTGTTGCTACCTGAATTGGGTAGGATAGGCCTGAGAGCTTGTAAGTGCCTCACTTTCCAGACACAGACAACTTGAAAACAAGGCCTACACTCTTACAGCCCCAGAGGAAAGCTCCATCCTGACACTTAGACCTAAATACAGACTTCGGGCTTTTCTGAAAGATGTGAGGTTGAAAACTAGCAAAAATATCTTGCTATGTCTTGCTTACAACATTTAAAACAATACACCATCACTATTTCTTTTACTGTAATACTGACAAAACTTCATTCTGGGCTACTACATGCCCAGGAACTTTCTTACATGTTTCATGCATACCCTTTTGAGATAAACACAATTATAGATATCTTCTAGGTGAGGAAACTGAGACTCAGAGAGATTAAGACAAGATCCTGTAGCTGTGTGGGGGCAGAGGTAGTACTCACACAGCAGATGTAACACTGTGTGAAAAGCATTATCCCACTGTACAGTGGATAGACTGTGGGCTCCAGGCTTAGCTCCTGACTGCACATAAGAGCTGTGTGACCTGAGTTAGGTGGCTGTGCCCTTTCCCTCATTCACCTCTAACATATTGCAGAGGTTGAATGAATTGCAGATATGAAAGGTAAGCACATAAAAATGCTTGATAATTTTTCATTACTTTCCCTTCCTCTCAAGTTCCTTGAAGGCAGAAGCTACATCTTTTTTCTTATCTTGAACACCCCAAGGCCTAGCAAAGGTCTGTGGAAACGAACTCTTATTATGTTCACTGCTTTTTGTTGATGGCTGGCAGGCATGATGTTTTCCAAAGCATCCTGGTATCCTTATTAAATACTAAAATTCTCATTTCAATGTATGGATTGGATTAAATATCTCACACAACAATGCAACTGAAGTAGAAAATGAGTAAGAAAAGTATTTTATAATTTACTAAATTATCAATTTCAGTATCTTTTTTATTAAAAATTTTAAACAAGAGGAATGTAAATCAAAGAATAATCAAGTTACAAATAAAAACACTGACCAGCGTTGTGCCCCTAATAAGGGATATGTATGGGTAATAGGCCAGGATTATATTTGATCTAGTAAGGTTGTCCAATAAGGCTTGGCTTCTAGAACTCCATGCCAGCTAGTAGGACACAAACCCAAGAACATGAATGCCAAAGCCAGACCCTCATTCTTTTTTTTTTAATTAATTAAGTTTATTGGTACACTTCAGGTATACACAATGAACATATTTATTATAGAGAATATGTACCTGTACATGATATAACTTGATTCTTTTTTTTCCATTCCCCTACCTTTCCTTCAAATTCTCTGTCTCTATTCATGAAAGCTTTGTTTCCATGTTTTTCCTTCTTTTCTCATCTTTTTTCTTTTCCCTTCTTTCCTTTCCCCCGGCCTCCTTCCTAGTTCCACTTCCCATTTGAACATTTCCTTCCTATTTCACAATATCTATTACACATTTTGGTCCTTATTTCGGTTTCTCACACCAGAGAAATCATACAGCATTTACACGTGCCTGATTTATTGCACTTAAGAGTATGGTCTCGAAGTGCATTCATTTAGTTAAAAATAGGTCAAGCTTATCCTTCTTTATGGCAGAGTAGTACTCCATTGTATAAAAAACCCACATTTTCTTTATCCATTCATCAGTTAATGGGCATTTGTAGCCTACATTCTTAAAGAGAGGCAACATTAATAAAAGAAACAGTATAGCCTACAAATACACATTCAGGCAAGAAATTAGTCTACTTCTCCCCATTTTCAAGTCAGTCACTCTAGTCTAAACTATCCTTATCTTTATCCTGGAATTCTAAAATAGATTTCCTAACTGATCTCCAGTTCATGCCTTGCTCCTTTTATCCATTCTCAAAGAAAGCTTTGACAGTGTTGATCTTCTGGCCTCCCACAGTTCTTAGAATCAAAACCAAATTCTTTATACAATATATAAAAGTTCTGAAACATCATGCTGTACCACATACAATTAATACCCACCAATTAAAATGTGTTCAATAAATTCTTCATTATGGTCTGGAAAGTCTAATGGTATCTGGCTTCCACTTGTCTGTTTATTCAGTGGGTAAATAAACAGATGAAAGAGAGCAATGTTCTACCTATCTAGGATAAAGCCCAGAAAGTCTTACACAAAAGAAATGACTGCTATCACTCTCATTTAACCTTTTTGGAATATCTTCAGAATCCTGGGCTCACAAAGAAAATTCAATACCCCACTCCACCCCCACATTTCAAGAGTCATATTCCATCCATTGGTGGTGTCACACACCTGTAATCCCAGTATCCTGGGAGGGTGAGAAAAGAGGATCACAAGTTCAAGCCTAGCCTGGGCAATTCAGTAACTTAGCAAGATCTTGTCTCAAATTTTAAGAACACCTGGGAGTGTAGCTCAGTACAGACTCCAGTTCAATCCCCAGTACAAAAGAAAAGAGCACCTTCTAAGGAGTGGTTTTCCAAACATGGAAGGAAGGCAAGGGTCTCACTTGACAGAACCTATGTCATTCTTTTTTTACTTCTTCAAATTTTTTTTATTCTTTTTATTTAAGAGAAAAAAAAGACATATAAGAAAGACAAAAGGTAAAAGAGACAAACGACTAGAGTAAGTGCACAACAGTAACATTATAGGTTTACAAAACAGGATGATAGAAACTTGACAATGGTTGCAATAATGCATATCATTATCTTCAAAAATGGTTGTTTACATTAACAGATATAGACAAGTAAAACTGGTCTAATCATGAGTATTAACTGTTCTTTCTCAATAACTAATACATTCAGCAGTATGTTCATTTCAGTTATCTTACATGTACATATATACAGATTTATATCTTTTCCTTTTCCCTTCCCTCTTTCCCCCTTTTCCCTACCAATTACTTTTGGTCTTCGAGCTGTTTTTTACCCTTACATACTATTTATTATAGATTTTGGATCATATTTTTTTTCAGTTTGTTACACTAGGGAGACAATATGGTATTTACACATGTGGGTTTGATTGATCTCACTTATGATTATGGTCTCAAGTCGTGTCCATTTACTTACAAAACTCTCCGTGCAATTTCTTAACAGCTGAGTAGTAATCCATTGTATAAAAATACCACATCTTGTTTATCCATTCTTTGATTGATGGGCACTTGGGTTGTTTCCCAAATCTGGTTATTACAACTTGGGTTGCTATAAACATGGGTGCACAAATATCACTGTGGTATGATGGTTTCAATTCTTCTGGGAAAATACCCAGAAGTGGGATAGCTGGGTTGAATGGGATCTCTAATCCTAGCTTCTTGAGGAATCGCCACACTGACTTCCACAGTGGTTGCACCAGTCTATGCTCCCACCAACAGTGGAGAAGAGTTACTTTTTCCACACAGCCCCTCCAGCATTTGTTGTTAGTTGATTTTTTAGTCTTGGCCAATCTTTCTTAACTGCTGATTTCTTTTAATTCTTTATATGTTTTAGATAGAAGTCCTTTGTCTGATGGACAATTGGCTAAGATATTTTCCCAGTTCATGGGTTTTCTTTTCACTCTGTTGGCGATTTCCTTTGACATGCAAAAACTTTTTAGTGAGATGAGATTCCAGTTGTTGATTCTGGAAAGTGTTTCCCATGCAATTTGATTTTTGTTCATGAACTCTCTGCCTACTCCTATGTCATCGAGATTTTTACCTACTCTGTCTTCGAGTAAGTTTAGTGTCTCTGTTTTTATATTCAGATCTTTGATCCATTTTGACTTTATTTAAGTGCATGGTGATAGACATGGATCTAGTTTTAGTTTACGGCATACAGAAAGCCAGTTTTTCCAGCACCATTTGTTAAAGAGGCTATCTTTCTTCCAATGTACATGCCTGGCCCCTTTGTCAAAGATGAGGTGGCTAAGTGTGTTTGTAGTTGTGGCTGTATCTTCTAATCTATTCCATTGATCTTCAGGTCTGTTTTGATTCCAGTACCATGCTGATTTTATCACAGTAGCTTTGTAGTATAGTTTCAAGTCAGGGATAGTGATGCCTCCTGCCTTCCCTCTGTTGCCCAGAATTTCCTTTGCTATTCTAGGTCTTTTCTGGTTCCAGATGAATTTCAGGAATGCTTTCTCTAGCTCTGTGAGGCAGACAAGTGGTATTTTGATTGGGATGGCATTAAATCTGTATAATAATTTTGGGAGAATGGCCATTTTCACGATGTTTGTTCTTCCTATCCATGAACAGGGAATATCTTCTCATTTTCTGAAATCTTCTTTGATTTCTTTCTTCAGAGTAATGTAATTTTCACTGTATAGATCTTTTACCTCCTTTGTTAGATTCCTAAGTATTTCATTTTTTTGGATGTTATAGTGACGGGTGTGGTTTCCCTTATTTCTCTCTCAGTGACTTTGTTGTTTGTGTACAGCAATGCTATTGATTTTTCAGTGTTCACCTTGTATCCAGCTACATTACTGAATTTGGTTATTACTTCTAGAAGTCTTCTAATGGATTTTTGGGGGTCTTCTATGTAGAGTATCATATCGTTTGCAAATAATGATAATTTCACTTCTTCCTTTCCTATCCTTATTCACTGTATTTCTTTCTCTTGTCTAATTGCTCTGGCTAATATTTCCAGAACTATATTGAATAGGAGTGGTGATAATGGACATCCTTGTTTTGTTCCTGATTTTAGGTTGAAAGTTTTCAGTTTTTCTCCATTTAGTAAGATGTTGGCTGTTGGTTTATGATATATGGCTTTTATCAGGTTGAGGTAGAGACCATCTATTCCAATTTTCTGTAGAGTTTTGATCATGAATGGGTGTTGGATTTTGTCAAAAGCTTTTTCTGTATCTATTGAGATGATCATGTGGTTCTTGTTGTTGTCCCTGTTGATATGGTTTATTACATTTATTGATTTGTGTGTGTTGAACCATTCCTGCATTCCTGGGATGAATCCCACTTGATCATGGTGTATAATCTTTCTGATAACTTTCTGTATTCTATTTGCCAGTATTTTATTGAGGATTTTTGCATCTATGTTCATGAGATTGTCCTGTAATTTTCTTTTTTGATGGGGTCTTTCTCTGGTTTTGGTATTAGGGTAATACTTGTTTCCAGGAATGAGTTAGGGAGACTTGCTTCCCTTTGAATTTCATTGAAGAGTTTGAGGAGTGTTGGCATTAAGTCTTCCCTAAATTTCTTGTAGAATTCAGCAGTGAATCCATCAGGGCCTGGGATTTTTTTGTTGGTAGGGTCCTGAATACATTTTCAATTTCATTAGCTGAACTTGGGTTATTCAGTTGCTTTACATCTTCTTGATTCAGCTTTGGTAATTCATAAGTTTCTAGGACTCTGCATTTCTTCTGTGTTATCGAATCTATGTGAGTAAAGGTTTTTGAGGTAGGTGTTGATGATCTTCTGTATTTCCACCGGGTCTGTAGTGATTTCACCCTTTTCATTACTTAGTGCATGAATCTGAGTTTTTTCTTCACTCTTTTTGATAAGGTTGGCTAGGGGTTTATCAATTTGATTTACTCTTTCAAAGAACCAACTCTTTGATTCATTAATTCTTTGTATTGTTTTCTTAGTTTCAATTGCATTAATTTCTGCTCTAGTCTTGATAATTTCCTCCCTTCTTTGGGCTTTGGACTTGACTTGCTCTTCTTTTTCTAGAAGTTTGAGGTGCAGTATTAGGTTGCTTATGTGTGTTCTTTCCATTTTTCTGATGTGGGAGTTTAGTGCTATAAATTTCCCTCTGAGGCCTGCTTTCATTGTATCCCACAGGTTCCGGTAATTTGTATTTGTATTTTCATTCAATTGTAGATATTGTTTAATTTCTTCTTTAACTTCTTCTGTGACCCATTGGTTATTTAGGAGAGTATTATTTAATTTCCATGTGTTTATGCAGTTATTGTAGGGTTTTTTGTCATTCATTTCCAATTTTATTGTGCTATGGTCAGATAATATGCATGGAAATATTTCAATTCCTTTGCATTTACTTAAGCATGTTTTGTGGACCAGTATATGATCTACTTTAAAGAATGACCCATGTGCAGCTGAGAAGAATGTGTATTCTGATGCTGATGGGTGGAATACTCAGTACACATATATTAGGTCCATTTGTTCACAAGTTTGATTCAGTTCTGTTATTTCTTTGCTCATTTTGTGTTTGGTTGATCTGTCTCTCTGTGACAGTGGGGTGTTAAGGTCCCCTGTTATAACTGTATTATTATTTATTTGGTTTTTCATGTCTATTAAGAATTGTCTTACATAATTGGATGCTCCCATATTTGATGCATATATATTTATGATTGTAATCTCTTCCTCCTGAAGTTTTCCCCTAACATGTATGCACTGACCTTCTTTATCTCTTTTGATCATTTTCGGTTTGAAGTTTGCATTGTCTGCAAACATAATAGTTACCCCTGCTTTTTTCTGGGTTCCTGTTGCATGGAGTATTGTTTTTCAGACTTTGATTTTTAGTCTGTGAATTTCCTTTTGAGTGAAATGTGTTTCTTGTACACAGCATATTGTTGGATTTTGTTTCTTAACCCACTCTGCTAGTCTGTTTCTTTTGATTGGTGAGTTGAGACCATTTACATTGATTGATGTAACTGATATGTACTGACTCATCCCTGTCAGGATATCTTTCTGTTGTTGGTTTTCTACATTTTCTGTTTAATTATTTGCCTTGCATAGTGGTTTCCTTTGGTTGTTGTTCTTAAGATTGTAGCTATCTGTGTCTCTTTCTAGAGTATCTTTCAGTACTCTTTGTAGTGCTGGTTTGGTAGCCATAAATTTCTTCAGTTGTTATTTGTCATGGAAGTATATTATTTCTGCATCAGTTTTTAAGGATTGTTTTGCAGGGTACATCAATCTGGGTTGAAAGTTGTTTTCTTTCAGAATTTGAAATACTTCACTCCAATCTCTTCTTAACTTAAAGGTTTGTGTTGTGATGTCTGCCATGATTCTGATAGGCTTTCATTCATAGGTGATGTTTCTTTTCTCTGACAGCTTTTAGTATTTTGTTCTTGTGCTGTATTTCTGATACTCTTATTATTATATGTCTGGCTGAAGATTTATTTTGGTTATGGCTAATTGGGGTTCTGTATGCCTCAGTTACCTGTATTTCAGATTCTGTTCCCATGTTTGGAAAGTTTTCTGCTATTATTTCTGTGAATAGTCTTTGCAGGTCATTAGTACTGACCCCTGCTTTTTCATTTATGCCTATTAATCTTATGTTATTTCTCTTGGCATTGCCTTGCATCTGTTGAATTGTTGTTTCTTGGTTCCTTACTATTTTTAAAACATCTTTTCTTTCATGGCCATAAGCTCCCATGTTGTCTTCAAGATCTGAGATGCTATCTTCAGCTTCATTTAAGCAGTTTTTCAAACTTTCCATGGAATTTTTCATTTCCTGCACTTCCCTTTGCATCTGTTTCATGCATTCTGTTTGTGTCTCATATTGTTCATTCACAGTTTCCATCATTTTCGTAAGTTCTTCTATTTTTTTATCTTGCTCTTCTTTAGATACACACAACATTTCTTTAATAATGATTCTCATTTCATTTTTTAGCTGTGAGATTATTTCTGATTTGAGTTTCTCTATAGCTTCATTGAGCTGTTTCTTTACTGAATTTGCTATCATTTCAGAAAGTTCAGTTGTGTGACTCCCATTGTCTTCCATTTCTATGTCTCTTGGGTTTGTTCTCTGTGGGCTGAGGGATTGAGACTGCCTCTTGGTCTTTCATTTTGTCATTTTCTTCTGGGACCAGTGTGGCTCTGTGTCCTGCAAGGCTGACCGGGCGTTCCCCTGGTGTGTTGTGCAGGGTCGCGGGACTGGGCAGAGCTGGATCCTGTGTGTAGTTAGTGAGGGCGCACTCCTGGAGTGTGCTGCTGAAGCCTCTGCCTTACTTGGTGGGGGCAGAGACCTCCTGGACCCAGCCAGCTAGGCGGAGCTTACCCGGGAGTGTGGCACCACCCAGACCCTGAGTCTGGCTGCAAGGAGTTCAGAGCCTCTGGAGTGCCAGACAAGCTTGGGCGAGTCCCAGGACTACAGTGCCGTGGCCTTGCTCCTGGCTGGGTGGGGCCGCAACCTCTAGGACCCACTGTGCTGGCCACTCCACTGAACAATGGAGCTCACGCCCTGTGCTCTGATGGGCAGAGCCCAAGCTCTCCAAGGCCCTGCAGCTATACTGGCCAGTCCCTGATGAGCAGCTCTGGAATCCTGGGCTGGGCTGGGCTCTGTACCTCTGTGTCCTGCGAGGCTGGCCGGGTGTTCCCCTGGTGGTTTGCACTGAGTTGTGGGACCAGGTAGAGCTGTATCCTGTCCACAGTTTGTGAGGGCACACTCCCAGAATGTGCTGGTGGAGCCTCCGCCTTACTGTGTAGGGGCTGAGACCTCCAGGACCCAGGCAGCTAGGCAGAGCGTACCCCAGAGTGTGATGCCACCCAGACCCTGAATCTGGCTGCAAGGAGTTCAGAGCCTCTGGAGTGCCAGGCAAGCCTGGGTGACTCCCAGGCCTACAGTGCCTTGGCCTTGCTCTAACTTCTTCGAATTTAAATAGAGTCAGTGGTGTGCCAAAAGCCATGAACACCTGGGAGAAAAAAACAAGAGTAGATATACTGCTAGAAGTAAGGCAGAGAAAAATCAGTAAAAATTAAAGAATGAAGCAGAGAGATCAGAGAAGGAAAGAAGTAATGAGGAAAAATCCATATATGGCTATCTGTCTCTCATTCCCTAGGATAGTCATTTGACTGGGACTCATCTGAAAAATCAGAGATCAAACTGAGCCTTTGGACCTTAGAGAGACCTATGACCACCTAGGAATGGGCTTAGTAGCTAAAAGAGTACATATGTACCCTAAAGACTTTGGGTGAGTGTATGAACAGAAGGCAACAGCTAAGGGTAGATAATATTCTCTCATAACTAGATTCATTCACCTCCAACTCTGAAAATAGTTTCCCATCAGTACCCAAATTTCCATCCACTGATTTTTCAAGAACAACATTTTGTAGTTGAGGGAGCAATAGATGAGTAAGTCTTTTTATCCCCTTTTCGAAAGAGTTTAGAGTCATCCACCTTCTTTGAAGAAAGAACAGCAGACAATAGAAATTGTAGCTCTTTAACCCATCTGTTCCTTCTTTTTCCTAAACTACTAAAGCGTAGGGAGTATACATGTCATATGCTGCCTTTTGATATTATTTAACTGTTCAAGAGTGGGCTGCCTCTCTTACTAAATTATAACTTTCCTGAGTGTAGAAACCAGATACAGTCATCTCTTGGAAAGGAAGCTTGTTCTAGAAGCCCCATAGATACCAAAATCCTCAGATGTTCAAATTCCTTATATAAAATAATGCAGTCATCCTTTTCTTTTCTGGGGATTGAACACATAACCTTGCACCTGCCAGTTCAGGCTGGCCTTGAACTCACTTTGCAGCCCAGGCTGGTCTCTAATTCACAATGACCCTCCTGCCTCAGCCTCTCAAGTGCTGGGATTAAAAACATGCACCACCACACCCAGCTACTGTAGTCATCTTTGATGGCAAGGCCAGTTGGAAGACAGTGATGGTCCGGGCCTTCTCCATTACATCCCAGAGGGCGAGCCGGCTGGGAGACAGTAAGTTCATGCTCTGGGCCTTCTCCATTACCATCCCCAGACAGTAGAACTGGCTGGAACAATATAAGACCAACAGGAACCCCAAGACCCAGAACAACAGCCCAGCATACAAACACACACACAACTTTGGAGGGCAAAGTAACTAGTGAGGCCAGTAACAGGGGGAAGTGTCTGAAGCAGCAGCAAGGAGATAACAGTTGGACTCTGGAAAACTCCACCAACAGAAAACCAGACCCAGCTCCCACATACAGAGGCCAAGATCAGCTCCATAGCCAGTACATTTCTGGGATATAACATGGACATTATTACCGAACTGTAAACACCAGAAGAAGGCAGGTTCTTGGGATAGCTCTAAAGAATCAACTACATCTGGAGGACATCCCTGAGGAACAGACATCTTGCCTCCTTGACAGTGACCTCAATGCTTGTGGTAGAACTGTATATCATGGGAGGTTGGTGGCCATCAACATACAAGATCATAAAAAGGTAAAAAGAGAAGGTAAAAAGGCAGGATGCAGCCCCCGACCACCAGCCCACCCAGGACATGCCTGGAACTCTATGAGATGTGTGAAGTTGGAAGTCAAACACTGGAACTTTCTGAAATGATAATAGAAGTGAAAAACAAGTGGGAAAGGCTATAGAGAAAATGATCTCTCAGGTACAAAAAGAAATAATGCTTAAAGTCAAAGGTAATAGAGAAAGCACAAATGAAAGAATAGATGAGCTTAGAAAAAGATGGAAACAAAAAATGCCCAACAAGGTGATTATAGACTGAAACCTTCCATAAACTGTGAGCTAAATAAACCTTTCCTTCCTTACAAAAAATGCCCAACATAGGAAAGAAATGGAATCCATGAAACAGATCCAAACAGAGATCCATGAGATTAAAACCTCCACTGAAAGTAAATGTGACAGATTGAAAGAAGGAAAGGACAGAACTTCAGATCCTGAAGACAGAATTGCAGCTAGTGATCATGAAAAGAAAGATATTTCAAAAGTAGCAAGAGAACATGAGAAATCAATCCAACAACTACAAGATGAAGCAAAGAAGAATAATACAAGACTGATTGGGATCAATGAGAAAGCTGGAGACAACACAAATGCCACAACAATAATAAATATATATGCACCTAATACAAGAGTACCCAACTACATAAGACAGTTATTGGCAGACCTGGAAAATCAAATGAGCAGTAACACAGTTGTAACATGAGACCTCAATAGCCCATTGTCACAGAGAGACAGTTCAACTAGACAGACAATCAACAAAAAAAATCAGAAGTCAACCAAACCTGTGAAAAACTGGAGTTAATAGGAAGAAGCCACACCCCAAGGCTATGCACCAGCAGCCCAGAGAGATCCACTGAGCCCAGCACTGGTCTGGAGTACAAGCCATGCCTCAGTGCCCTGCTGCCAACAAGGAAGCATCAGTGAACCCCCACCTCATGCCTCTCCACCACTCTAGGAACCCCAGATAGGAGGAACCCAGATACTTAGTTCAATCTACTACACCAAGGGACTTGTAGTCAATGCAGTAATGGGCCAGGATGCAGTAATGGGACAATTCAGAGGAAAGACAGGAAAATGTCAAGATGAAGGAACAAAATACAATCTCAGACCTCCAGCCCACACAGAATAAATTCATCAGACACAGACATAGTAGAAATTAGAAGTCACATACCTGAAATTTCTGAAAAGATAACAACTGAAAAGAAACAATTGAGTACTTGTATTCTTTGGTTAATTTTACATGCCTATGTCTGATGGTCTGGACAGCTATTTTGAAGACAACAAGAGGCATTATGATAGCCATTGTTAATTTCTTATTATCTTGTTTTGAAGTCCTCTATTGCTTTCATTGTTTTGTTTTGATTGGCTTTATTCTGTTTTATTTTGTTTGGTTTTATTCTCTTTAAAATAAAATAAAACAAATAAATAAAATTGTATAGTATCTGTATATAACCAATATATATCCTTCCATGTACTTTAAATCATTGCTGGATTACTTATAAAACCTAGCACAATGTAATTGCTAATATTTACAGTATTATTAGGAAATAATGACAGGAAAAAACCTGTGTATGTTTAGCAGGTACAGTTTACCATTTTTAAATATTTACAACCTATAGTTGGTTGAATTCATGTGTAGAGATCTCACAGAAACAAAGGAACTTACATATTCCTTCTTTCATTTTTGTCCCCACAGTGATCAGCACAGAATCAGAAACATAGCAAGCATTCAAGAAAAACACACTACTTTAAATTTACCACATTAAATGCTGTATTAGATTGCCAATTTATGTTTGCTTTTAAATTTATCTTTATTGTGCTTGGATGTACAATTCAGTGTTAGAGCACTTACTAGTGTATATTCCACCCTGGGTTCAATCCCATGACTACAAAAAATAAATGTAAAAAACTATTCTTTTATCCAAAAATTCTCTCTCAAGACATGAGAATTTAACGTGACATGAAAGAAGCTGAAAACAAGTCACAACTAAGACCTCAGCAGCAATTTGAATAAATCTGTGCACTCTACTTCCTCATCTAGATACCTGAATACCAAAAAACAGGAATCCGAATACCCCACGATGTGATAATAATAGTTTATCTGTTGCCATGTAAACACTAAGGAATTAGCACATCAATACATGTGCTGGAAATACTGACCCAATCCTAAAAATATCACTTCCTTTTCTTTTCAAAGATTTTCCAAGTTAATCCAACTATGTGAAGAAAATACTGATGTTTATCACGCACTGCCTGATATCCTTAAGAGTTCTAAACTCTTTCCAATGTTCTGAATGTTCTAAGAGAGCTTGGCTGAATTGTCATTACTACTGCTGGCCTACTAAATCAAAAAAGCAACAGAATTTAAGGCTGTGATGACCACTCCTTCTTCTTGAACCCATGGCAGAAATTCTTTTACTTGAGTCTCTACTTGGACCCTGAATTTTCTTTACTCCTCCTCAGGAGTCCCTAAGTGGCCTCCATAAAGCAGAGTGAAGACTTCATATGAAGGTTTTCCTCATACCTGAGTTTAAAAAAAAAAAAAAAAAAAAAAAAAAAAAAATATATATATATATATATATATATATATATATAGTACACATATGGTAGTTCAGATAGTTATACCATTAATTTCTCTTAGTTAATTGAAAAGAAAGGTTTGAGCCAGGTGTGGTGGCACACACCTGTAATCCCAACACTCATGAGGCTGAGACAGGAGGATCGTTGCAAGTTCGAGACCAGCCTGGGCTAAAAAGTGAGCTGAAGGCCACCCTGAACTGCATAGTAAGACCCTGTCTCAAAAAGACCAAAAAAGAAAAGGAAAGGTTTGGCCAGGGATATAGCTCAATGGCACAACACCTACCTAGAAAGAATGAGATCATGAGTTTAATTCCTGGTACCGAAAAGAAAAGAACAGGTTGTGCGTATATTGTTTGATCAATTTTTCATGCCTCTATCTTATAATCTGAGCAACTACTTTGAAGATAACAATATGCAATTGTATTAACCATTGTTACTCTCCTATTATCTTGTTTTGAATTTTTGTATCATTGTTTTTGTTTTATTCTCTTTAAAATAAAAAAGACCTCTGACCTCCCATGCAGAGATAATGTGAAGAACAAACTCCAAATCAGGATATATTTGTCCTAGTGATCCGTAAATTTTCTTAATGGGAACGGGAATGTTTCCATCATCCCCACTCCCCAAAAGGCCGTCTTTTTTTTTTTTTTTTTTTTTTTTTTTTTGCAGTACCGGGGATCAAACTCACAACTTCGTGCCTGCCAGGAAGGCACTTAGGCCACTGAGCCAAACTCCTGGCCCTATTTTTAGGCAGGGTTGCACTATGTAGTTCAGGCCAGCCTTGCTCATGTTGTAGCCCAAGCCAGCCTTGAGCTCACAGCGTTCCTCCTACCTCAGCCTCCCAAGTGCTGGGATTAAAGGCGTGCACCACCACACCTGGCAAGGCAGTCATTCTAGAATATTTGTTAGATCAAAGTGCCAAATTCCATACTATATGGCTGACCTACCTTCCATAGACATTGTTATAGTCTCAGGACCATTTTTCCTCCAACATGCTTCTCTATTAACATAAACGTCTATTGCCTTATTCTCTTAGGACTATTTTTTCCTAGTTCCATAGATAACAGCTTGATTTGCCTGACAAACTGACCTACACTAATGTTCTAGTGTTTCACAGGAACACATTTTCATTTTAGTAGCATTAGAAACAAGGCTTCCTATTGTTCTTCCTATTCCTTCTGGAAACAAAGGCTAGAATGAAACTAATTGGGGAAATTTCAAACTTTAATTTTAATTGGCTAGAAGAGTAAGTTAGGAGCCAGAGAGAGAAACCACTGCCAATCCCACCTCTTTAACTTTCTGAGTGCCCACTCAACAATTGTTCTTCAATTAGCAATTACCCTAGGTCTTTTCTAAATCCATTTCAGCCAGCTAATTTAACTACCATGTAACCACAAAACACGTAAAACTTCCCAAGAAAAATTACATTGAAGAGAAGAAGTATCTATGGGCCTACAGGTACATGCTAACTAGAAAAGTTTCCAAATCTTTCCTCTGTAATCATTAACTTAGTACCTTCCAGAAGCTGAATGAATTAGCTACCCAATACTATACAGAGTGGGTAGCTTAAGATTTTCACCAGATCAGAATAGACGCAAACATCTAGGAGTGGATGAAGATGAGTATTTTCACTTCTTTCTTGAGACCTATTCTCTATGGACTCTTGGTTCTTAAACTACATGCATGTATGTGCGCACACACGCACAGGCTTTAACAGTGTATTGGGTGATATACTATGTACCGCCAAGTCCTCATATACTTTTGATGGGGCTGAGTCTGCCACTTGTTACTGGTTTGTTATCTGGCACTGGAATTGGCAATGTAAGTGCTACACCTGCCCTAGGGTGGAGCCGACATACAGTGTAAATGAGGCGGGTCTTCCTCTTGCTCGCTTCCGCTGTCTCTCTCTCTCTTGCCAGCACACCTTGCTGCTTTCGGCCACCTTGAACGGCAGCCCCGCCATGCCATGCTGCCTTGGAGCCAACTAAGTGTGGATTGAAACTCCTGAGAAACTGTAAGAAATAAATCTTTCCTTCCTTAATTTTGAGCATCAGGTATTTTGTCTCAGCAATGAATAAAAAGTAACTAAGACAAACAGCATGAATAATTTTTGTTTTACAATACATTATTACTCACTTTCAGTAATTTAATTCAAAAATGACTATAGGATTTCAGTAATTTAATTCAAAAATGACTATAGGATTTCAAAAATGACTATAGTACACAATTTCTAGTACAATTCAATAGCCCCTTAGTAAAAACATGAATACCATTAGCTGGAGTTATAATATTCAGTGACAGAAAACTGTCAAGCCCAATTACATGAGAATGTGAAAAACTGTTTAGTCAAGCTCCTCCCCAAACTTTCCCTTGCCCATACAATGGAGGATGCTTATGATCAAGACTATAATCACACTAAACAAGTTTTCTTATTTTTAAGTTTGTTTAATATGACACCCTCAGTTCTAGTATGTGTATTAGGATAACATTATGATAGTTATTCCCAGGAGGTAGATCACAGAAGCCAGTTGCCACTCAAAATTTATACATTCCAGGTGAAGCAAATTCTTCATACAAATTTACACCTGGGAAGTGATTTGCAAATACAAAATACTTTAGACATACCACCCTATCCCTACTTGGTGGGTCCTGTTTTATTAAATACAATTCACTTCCTTAGACACTTGTTCAACTGAGGTTTTAGAAAACTTTCAAATTAACATTCAGCATATAGGAAGTGCTCAATTTGATACACTGATCAACTAGACAAAAAAATCAACAAAGAAGTATCAGAACTGAACCAAACTTTTGAATAAATGAACTTAGTAGATGTCTACATAGTGTTCCAATCCACAATATCACAGTATATATTCTTCTTTTCAGCTGCACATATGATGTGCTCCTCCAAATCAGGCCACATACTAGCTCATAGAACATACTTAAATAAATGGAAAGGAACTGAAATTATCCCATGCATATTACCAGGCCATAATGCAATAAAATGGGAAATCCATGGCAAATAGACAACAAGAATTTCATAAACACATGGAAATTAAATAGCACCCTCCTAAATAACTGATTGGTCATAGATGAAATCAAAGAAGAAATTAGACAGTTTCTACAATTAAAGGATAATGTTAATACAACATACTGGAACTTATGGGACACAATGAAAGCAGTCCTACAAGGGAAATTTATAGCAGAGAATTCCCACTTCAGAAAAACTGAGCAAGTTCAAATAAATAACTTAATGTTGAACCTCAAGCTTCCAGAAAAAGAAAAGCAAAGCTTGTACAAAGGAGGAAATTATAAAGATCAGAACAGAAATTAATGCAATGGAGACTAAGAAAGAAATGCAAAGAATCAATGAATCAAAGAGTTGGTTTTTTGAAAGATTAAATAAAATTGATAAAACCTTAGCCAACCTTATCAAAACAGGAAATAAAATACTCAAATTCATGCAATTATGAATGAAAAGGGTGAAATCACAAAAGATTTTGCAGAAATCCAGAAAATTATCAATATCTATTTCGAGAACCTGTATTCTAATAATATGGAAAACACAAAAGAAATGGACAGATTCCCAGATACATATTAATTACCAAAACTGAATCTAGAAAATACGGGAATCTAAATAAACCAATATCAGTCAATGAAATTGAAGATGTAATTAAAAATCTACCAACAAAGATAAGCACAAGCCCTGATGAATTCACTGCTTAATTCGACAAGAAATTTAGAGAAGATCTAATGTCACTATTTCTCAAACTCTTTAATGAAATGCAGAAAAAGCAATACTCGCAAATTCATTCCTGGGCCAGGAGTGATGGCACACACCTATAAACCCAGCACGGGTGGAGACAAGAGAATTGCCACAAGTTTGAGACCAGCCTGAGCTACAACGTGAGTTCAAGGCCAGCCTGAACTGCATAGTGAAACCCTACCTCCAAAAAACCCTGCCTAAAAAATTAATAAGTAAAATTCATTCCTGGAAGCAAGGATTACCCTGATACCAAAACCAGAGAAGGATGCAAAGAAAAAAGAGAACTTCAGGCCAATCTTCATAATGAATATAGGTACAAATATTCTCAATAAGATACTGCTAAACAGAGTGCATCAAATCATCAAGAAGATTATACACCATGATCACAAAGGATTCTCCCAAGAGATTCAAGAATGGTTCAATATATGCAAATCAATAAATGTCATACACCATATTAACAGAACCAAGGACAAAAAACATATGATCATTTCAACAGATTCAAAAAAAGCATTTGACAAAGTTCAACACACATTCATGATTTTAAAAAAACCTACAGAAAATTGGAATACATGGTCTTTATCTCAATCTGATGAAAATCATCTATGACAAACCAAAAGCCTACATCGCACTAAGTGGACAAAAACTGAAAGCTTTCACTCTAAAATCAGGAACACGACAAGGATGTCCGCTATCACCACTCTTATTTAATATAGCTCCAGAAACATTAACCAGAACAATTAGGCAAGAGAAAAAAATAAAAGGAATAAGGATAAGAAAAAGGAAGAAATTGAAGTATCATTATTTGCAGATGACATGATATTCTACATAGAAGTCCCCCAAAAAAAACTGCACCAAAAGACTCCTAGACTTAATAACCGAATTCAGCAGCATAGCTGGATACAAAATCAACACTCAAAAATCAATAGCATTCCTGTATACAATAAACTCACTGAGAGAGAAATTAAAGTAACAGTACCTTTCACAATAGCATCCAAAATATTAAATATCTAGGAATCAATCTAATGAAGGAAGTAAAAACCTTTACATTGAAAACTACAGTACACTGAAAAAGGAAGTTGAAGAGGATATCAGAAAATGGAGTGATATTCCTTGTTCTAAGGTAGGAAGAACCAATATAATGAAAATGTCCATACTTCCAATATCGTTGTACAGATTTAATGCAATCTTGATCAAAATTCCCATAATATATCTCACATAATTAGAGAAAACAATCCTAAAATTCATCTGGAATCAGAAGAGACCTAGAATAGCAAAAACAATTCTTGCCAACAAAAGGAAGATAAAGGGCTGACTTGAAATTATATTACAGAGTTACTGTGATGAAAACAGCATGGTACCATCAAAATAACAGACTCTACAATCAATAGAAGAGAATAAAAGATGAAGAAACAACTCCAAACATACTCAGCCACCTTAGTTTTGACAAAGGAGCTGAATACCATTGGAAGAAAGATAGCCTCTTTTATAAATGGTGCTTGAAAAACTGGCTTTCCACATTCCAAAGATTAAGGCTAGACCTGTGTCTTTCACCATGTACTAAACTAATTGAAATGGATCAAAGATCTAAGTATCAAAGCAGAAACACTAAATATGCTGGAAGAGACAACAGACAGAACTCTTGAAGACACTGGTGTAGGTAAAGACTTCATGAACAAAGCCCCAGTCACACAGGAAATCTCACAAAGAACCAACACCTGTAATGTCATGTTATTAAAAAGTTTTTGTGTAGCAAAAGAAACCACCAACAGAATAAAGAGACAACCCACGGTGTGGGATAGAAAATTGCCAGCTGCATCTCACACAAAGGATTAACATCTAGAATATACAAAGAACTAAAAAAAAATCAGACCTTCCAAATTTAAAGACTCAGTAAAAAAATGGGCATCTGAAATGAATAGACACTTCTCAGATAAAGAAGTAGAAATGGCAAATAAATATATGAAAAAATGTTCAACATCATTGTTCATTCAAGAGATGCAAATTCAAACAACACTGAGATTCCATCTCGCTCCAGAAAGAATGGCTATTATCAAGAAATGAACCAATAACAAATGATGGCAGGGCTGTGGGGGAAAAGGAACTCTTCACTGTTGGTAGAAGTGTGGACAGGCGCAACCACTCTACAAATTAGTTTGGAGATTCCTCAAAATCTAAAACTAAGAGGTTCCATTCAACCTAGCTATTCCCTTTCTTGGTATCTTCCCCAAAGAATTAAAAACATCACACTACAGAGGTACAGTTTGTAACAGCCAAATCTTGGTAAAAACTCAAATGCCCATCAATTGATGAATGGATAAAGAAGATATGTTTTTCTTATTTAATGGAGTACTACTCTGCCATAAAGAAGGATAAACGTCACACATTTCTAGCTAAATAAGACCATACTCTTAAGTGAAACAAATTGGACGTTCAAACATTGCATGGTTTCTCTGGTGTGAGAAACTGAAAGTGTAAATGACTATCAAAGTGTACAATAAATATTGGGAAGGAAGTGTTCAAATGAGAAGGGGGACAAGGGAGGGAAGATGGAGAAAGGAAAGAAGAAACAAGAAAAAATAGAAGAAAAAAATGGAAACAAAGATACTGTCAATAAAGAGGGGAAGCCAGGCGTGGTGGCGCACGCCTTTAATCCCAGCACTCGGGAGGCTGAGGTAGGAGGAGCGTTGTGAGTTCGAGGCCGGCTTGGGCTACAGCAGGAGCACAAGGTCGGCCTGAGCTACATAGTGCGACCCTGCCTCAAAAAAACAGGGCCAGGAGTTTGGCTCAGTGACTTAAGCACCTGTCTGATAGGCGCAAGGTTGTGAGTTCAATCCCAGGTGCCGCAAAATAAAATAAAACAACGAGGGAAGAGAGGGTGAAGGGAGGAGAAAGGAATGGGGAAAAAAAAGATGCAAGATATATTATGTATGTATTGGGTATACTATGTACCCACAAGTCCTCATATACTTTTGATGGGGCTGAGCCTAGCATGGGGATTGGCAACGTGAGTGCTGTACCCGCCCAGGGGTGGAGCTGACATACAGTGTAAGGAAAGGTGGGTCTTCTCTTGAGCTTCCACCCACCCTCTCTCTTGCCAACACGCCTTGCGGTTGCAGTTGCAGCCGCCATGAAGGGCAGCCCTGCCATGCCACGCTGCCTTGGAGCCAACTAAGTGTGGACTGAAACTCCCAAGAAACTGTAAGAATAAACCTTTCCTTCCCTAATTTTGGGTGTCAGGTATTTTGTCTCGGCAACGAGCGAAAAGTAACTAAGACAATGTACAGGTACAAACTCCCTATGATGATGAATGTTATCATTATGTATATCTAAAATGTACCAATAAAATAAAAAGAAAAAAATTTTTAAAGATATTTATTTTCCAACAATGAATTAATAGCATTTAAGCCCTCTGTTTATCTATTCCATTTAGATATAGCAAGCATTTTTCTTCATTTATAAATTTTGTAAAATGCAAAAATAGTATAACTCCACCAGTATATTAATTGGAACACAATGAAAATTCTTGTGATTTAGTTTCTCTCACATTGTGTTTCTAACCCAACTAATTTTCACAAGGAAATTTTCCCTCTGCTTGTATGTCAAGTACTTTGTTTTTAAAATATAATAAATTTGACCAATGTCACTGTGACTTGGAAATATTTTCCTTCCTGTTATTTTCTGTCATGGTCTTCTCTGCATATAGTTCAATTAGATGTTTTTCCGCTTTTTCGCAAGTAGCCTGCTTTGTAAAAATTTGGAAAACCTTGAAAAAAACTATAAAATGTTTTCACTGTCAATAGAAAAAAATGGATTGCTTAAGCCAGACACAGCTCCCTGTAGAGCTAACCTTTTGATCCTGGAATCCTTTCATGCACTTAAGTCTTCACCAGAGTCAATGGGAGCGTTGTGTATGCAAGGGCAGCAGGATCAAGTTCAGTCTCTTCTTTAGTACTCTGTAGCCAAGTGGGGTAGCCAGCTGAATCTGGTTTAGTTAAAAAAAAATCTCCTGATGCTTTGAAGTTTGGGGGGCAGTGTAATAATATCAGGATTTGTGGGAGGTTATTTTGCATAATCCTTAATAAGATATTCTTATAGCTTCAAAAACTTAGTGGGATAAGAGAAGCCAGACCCTCCATCACTAACATGTGGGATTTTCTAAAATTTTGTGTAAAAATAACTCAAAATACAATTCAGGAAGATACACAAGACTGTCCAACTGTCTGTTCAGGCAAGAATGTACCTAAAACTATTCTTTACTGATGGATTTCTTGCCTTATTTTTGAAAGAAAGAGACATACTATCCCTCAAAGAGTCTCTATGGAAGGCAGAATGATGGTTGTCAGGAGCTACGAGGGGAGGGTGGGAAGTTAGTGCTTAAAGGGTACAGAGTTTCAGTTTTGCAAGATGAAAAGAATTTTGGAGATGGATGGTGATGATGGTTATACAACTATGAAAATGTACTTAATGCCACTGAACTGTACATTTAAAAATAGTTAAAATAGTAAATTTTATGATATATATTGCTATAGTTTTTAAAATATAAAAATTATATTTTTAAAAAGAATCCAAAAGTTTACACTATTTAGAATACAGAAAATCAAAATCTTTTAACTGGAGAAATCCCACATGGTTTGTATTCACTTGTTCATTTTTTCCTTTAAATGAGTACAAAATGCTGTTATGAAAACAAGCAAGTTGGCTGAAGGATTCTACTACATGTGTGGATTAAGTATCCCTGTGACTAATCCAACTACTTGAATAAAAAACAAGGCACTCTTTCCTTTAGATGCTTTATCACCCTAAACCTGAAAGTACTTGTCCAGGAGGACATTTTTCAAGGTAAGGCCACAGGACTGACCAAAGTGCTTTCTCACTGCCAAATGGAAAGGGCCCTAGAAAAAGGAGAAGTGCAGTAGTCTGACACTGAAGCTCACAAAACTTCTGTGCTGGTAACCAGGTCACTTTAGTATTATCAAAACCTGAGGTTAATTTTCTGACATTTTGGTTTTGGTCTGTTGTTTTGGGGTGGTTTCTCCCCCACTCTGAGTGCTGGTGATCTACTGCTTTTAAATGTTAACTGTTTAGTCACACTGAAGAAGAGAATTAGAGCTCCTGGATTAGCATGATCATATAAAAATGATTTATTCATTTTGGGAATTCAGCAGCAAGTTGAATGGAAATACTTGGGTCTGCAAAGAAAATAGCCTCCCTAAATAAGTGATGGTTCCACCCCTCAGTAGGAGGTTATGACTATCTTTCACTATGGTCGAATACTGTACACACATGGGCAGGAGTTGGGGGATTTCTATTGTTTCATGAAGCTAAAACAGAAGAGATGTAGATATCAACTTTAGTAGTGGTCCTTAGACAAAATGACACTACAGTAAGAAACAATATCTACAATTTATTTTCTTTCTGCTCTTTCTGAAAAATAAGGACAATGGATCCACATGTTCATTTATCTTTACACCAACTCAAAGAAGTATTTTTGGCTGTGTGTAGCTAGCACACTTGACTAACAGGTACAAGACCCTAGGTTTGACCACCACACACATACAAAAATTGTTCCCTACTTGAGGACATATTTTAGCATTATAAAATTAAATTACTTCGTTGGGTAAAACAGGCCTTTGGTGTTTCAAGAGAAAACCATCAAAGAACAGACAATGCATTAAAAAATTTATATAATGATATAAATACACAGAGATGCTCTGTCTTGCTCACCAATACGCAGTTCTTCTATCAGACTGGTAAATTCTACACGAGGTACAAGTGCACACCTATAATCCCAGCTAGTTGAGAGCCTATGGCAAGAGGATCACAAGTTCAAGTCCTATCAGGACAACTAAGTGAGACCTTGTCTCAAAATAAAAAATAAAAAAGGATTGAGGATGTACCTCAGTGCTCCCTGGGTTCAATACCCAGTGCCACAAAAAACAAAAACAACAAAAATAGAAGAGCAACTTGCAAGACTGGCAACTAGGAGAGTGTTTTGAAGAATATGTAGAAACAAACATCTTTGTGTATTGTTGATGAAAGTGTAAATTTGTATGATTTGGGCATGGACTTAGCAACTCAGTAAGTTATCACTATCAAATTATTAAAAGTTTTTATTTTTGACTCAGTTTTTTTAAAAGGTTTTCCTTAACCAGAGCACTGTATATGGAAAAAAATGTAAAAAGATATTCACTGCAATGTGGTTTATAAGTAAAGAATCAAAAATCATCCAGGTTCACTAATAGGATATTGATTAAATTATTGTGTATTCACTCAACAACTATTGGCTGAAGACCTACATAGTGATAGGTTTTTTCCTATATAAAATATACATAATGTGCCCAATGAGATAATAATTTAGACTTATTAGTATAAAAACATACAAAATTGTGTAATAGCTCATGTAGATGAAAGTATGTGCATATTTACATGTACATTCATATAATATGTATTCATATATATATAATCATTGAGAGACATCTGTAAAGATGATTACCAGTATGTTATAAATTTACCAGAAGTTATTCTGTAGGATTTTTATCATTATTGTTAATCTTTCTATTTTTCCAAAGCTTGACTATTTAATAATAAAGCTATATAATTTTATAATGTAAAATATTAAGGGGGCATATTTATTTTTAAGGAAAAAAGAATCCTTTATACAATGTAATCATATTAATATTCAGAAGAAAATACCAGACAGCCACAGAATTCCAGAAATCCAGCTGCAGTTCTAAGACACAAAAGCAGATGTTTGCCCACAAGGATGAGGTAAATAGGGATAGCACAACGGTTCCATAGAACTCAAGTACACAATGCAGCTGAATGTACTCTACTAAACTAGAAATCTAGGCCAGCAAAGTCCCCAAAGTCTGCAAAGGCTAAAAACTAATAACAGTAAACATATCACACACAGGACTTTTATATAACTTGCCTATCATTTGTGTTGAAATATTGGCCTGTTAGTAGTTGCTTTTAACTCTATATATCATTCCTTTCTCCTTTAAAAATAATTTTCCATTGATCCTCCCTATCCTTTAATCATGTAAGACAATTTTCATTCTAAAATGAGTGGGGAAGGCATATCTTGGTTTCAAGGCAAAAATACATGTGGCTTTACCTGACTTATTATTACCTTAGGCAAAGCATATCAATAACACTGTCATAATCTGCAGATATTTCTTTATCCTGCCATTATTACTAGAATCAATAGGAAATGCATCATAAAGACAGATATAGAAACCACGATACAAAATGATATACTAGAATTCATGCAAGAAAGTCTCCCATGGATCTGGTGAATATGAATACAAAAATAGCTGACTCGATACGAAAAATCAGACAGAAATGCACAATACCATCATATCTTTTACCTGCTAGGAAGGGACACTCTCTGATTTTTCATTTTAAATGAGTACGACAATTCTTTAAAAGCAAAGTTTCTATCATGAGACCTGTACTGTGTTCACTTGGAATGTTTTTAGTTTTTATATCGTCGCTTACTCTTAGTGGGTTATTTTACATTTTTGACATTGTATTATGTATCAAAAACAGCAGCTTTCTGAAATCCATATAAAATCTCTGCTCCAGGTCTTCGGGACATAATCAAATCCCGGCAGTAAGCAAACATCTTGCTTTCACAGTTTTTACGATAAAAATCGAAAATGAAACTTCAAGACATTTGCTTCAGTCAAACAGAACAAACAAAGCAAGCACTGTAGTCTGGTGTCTTTTATTAGGCCAACTTTGAGTTCTGAACACGCAAGCTCTCTAGACTACATGGCAGTCTTAGGAACAAGCGTTCATGTGCACATGCATCTAGCTGTTCTACAGACCTATAAAATGTAGCCAACATTCTAGCTGCATTCCTTTTGAAAACTATTTTAAGGAGTAAAGATAACCTACTAGCAGACATTTTTAAACTGAGGAAAATATTCTGCAACACATGATCTGTTGGATTAGAAAGAAGACATGTACGGACTATTGACCAAACCCAGTTTCAAACTGCCACTGTTAGTCAAGCCAAAAAAGACTTTTTATCTGTGCCAGATGCCCCAGCTCTCTCTAGTTTTTCACCCTTCCTTCCCCATGTATTACAATCTCTTGACTAGAAAAAAAATACAACCCTCATCAGTCTGCTAGTGTACCTAAGAACAAAACAGGTGTACAGACTTGAATATCTTGCAAAAACAAAGAAAATTTAGGAAGTCCCAAGAATATCAGAGTAGCCTGGGAAATTCTTGGATGTTCACCAAGTTACAATGACTATGTCCAATTGCCTCTACTGGGGAATGAAAAGGTAACAATTCTGAGTTTTACATTACTAGTTCAAAATTAGAGGCAGTGAGGTGGGAGATTGAGCACAAGTCCCCTGCTTGCCTGCCAAAGCACATCCTCACTACAGTTGTTTCTTTATGAATCTTTGTGAATGGAACATTAAAGGAAATGATTAAAAGAGAAAGAACATACCATATTTGCTGGTATGATGCTGCACAGTAAAAAGTTACTTTCATTTTCTTTAATAATATTTTTGTAGAATAATATCACAAGTTTAAAATACAGTATTAATCTCGAACTTACTTAAAATAGTTGAATAAAAAATCTCTAGTCTAAAAACTGAAGCAGTATAATCTTTCATCTTAACTATTCAAAAACACAAGGTTTACATTGATTTAGTGTAAGTATGTTTGTGTGTTTTTTCAGAATCAATTATTAGCACCTAGTCAAATTTTTTGTGATTTTTATCACAATAATCAAGTTTTAAGCAACCAAGAAAATTTTATGCAATTGAATGCAGACGTCTTGTACCCTGGGTGAATGATTTGGGGATGACAATGCACAATGTATGTACCATTGTTGCCCCCTGAAAAAAAAAAAAGAATTTTATGAGCCACTATTCAAATTTCCTGTCACTTAAGGCTAAGAAAATTATTTAAAATTTCTGTGCATCAAAGGAAATAATCATGGAATGGGAGAAACTATTTGGAAACCAGATATATGAGAAGGAGCTAGTATCCAGACTGTAGAAGAAATTCGTAAAATTAACCAACAACAATAAAAATAATCCAATTCAAAAATGAACAAAGAACCTATCTTAGTTACCTTCTAGTTGCTGGGACAAAACACCTAAAACCCATGAACTAAAGTAGAAAAGGGTTGTTTTGGCTCACAGTTTGTAGAAGTTTTAGCCCATAGTTTGTTGGCTTCAAGGCAGGGAGAAACGGCAGAGGGGCATCACAGAGAAGAAACAGTTAGTAATGTGGCAGGCAGGAGGCCACAGTTTTACTTTTGCTTTCCCTTTTATTCCATTCAGACTATAAGGATATTGGATGTTGCCTCCCACACCCAGGTTGGGTCTTCCCTCTTTAATCATACCATGACCCACACCCAGAACTGTGATAAACCAATCAGAGGGCTAATCCAGTATCACACACTCATGACCCAGTCACTCCCAAAATCTCCACCTATGACAGCATGAGGCTTTGGGTGGGGGGGCATCTAGATATAAACCTTAACAGAATTTGAATAGACATTTCTCCAAAGAAGACAAACAGATGGGTAACAAGTGCAAGAAAAGATGCTCAGTATCACAGACCACAAGAGAGATGCAAATTCAAACCACAGTGAGATACTATTTCATACTCATTAGGAAGGTTACTATGAACAGATCAGAAAATAAAAGGCGTTGGCAAGAACAGGGAGAATTTGAAACTTCTGTGCACTTTTGGTGAGATGATAACGTGACCCAACCATTATGGAAAACTGCACATCTTTCCTCAAAGAAAATACAGAAGTACCATATGCTCCAGCAATCATACTAATGGAAAAATATCAAAAGAAACTGAAATTAGGATTTTGAAGACTATTCTACACTCCCATGTCCATTGGAACATTGCTCACAATAGCCAACAGATGAAAGCAACTGAAAAATCCATTTGACAGACAAACAGAAAGTGTTGAATATTATGCAGCCATATAAATAGAATATGTTGGCCTGGAGTTTGGCTCAGCGGCTTATGCGCCTGTCAGGCAGGCGCGAGGTTGTGAGTTCAATCCCTGGTGCCGCAAAAAAAAAAAAAAAAAAAAAAAAAAAAAATATGTTAAATATTATGCAGCCTTTAAAAAAGAAAATCCTGTGACCCTTGATTTGGCAATTTAACAACTTAGTGAGGCCTATCTCAAAATAAAAAGGTTTTTTTAAGTGCTGGTGATATAGTTCCATGTGAAGCCCCTAGATTCAATCCCCAATACATCTAAATAAGTGGACATATAAGTGAAATAAATAAATTCTGTCAATGCGACAAGATAGATGAACTTTAAGGATATTATGCCAAGCAAAATAAGTCAACCCAAAAAGAACAAATACTATATGATTCCATATATATAAAGTATGCAAGTAGTCAATAGAAACAGAAAGTGTAAAGGTAGTTGCCAAGGATTGGGAGTGGAGGAGTCAGGAGAGAATAAGTGTTTAGTGGGTATAGAATTTCAGTTCTATATAATGAAAAAGGTCTAGAGACATGTTGTAAAACAAAACACTGTAAAGGTACTTAACACTACTGAATGGTACACTTAAAATGGTTCAATGGAAATTTAACCATTAAAATAGCAAATTTAATAATGTGGAGGTCTTAGATTACAATTTAAAAACTCCTTAATCCCTGAAAATAAAAGACCAGAAAAAAAGAACTACAGAAGTCTCTTAGGTTATGTTTAAATCATGAACTAAATTTTTAAAAACAAAATTTATGCTCAATGAAAAATATTGTGGTGATACATTATTTGACAAAAATGTAGCATGTAGTTGTTTTTGTAAGTACAATTTTGCTTAAATTTTCATGGCAGTATTTACAATAATAAATTTATTACTGTCATGGCAATACAATTTTGGGATTGTTAAAGACAGAAAAACCCAAACACTATGTTAAACTAAATGAAATCTTTAAGATACTATCCAAGACTAAAATCCCACAGTTCTTATTAGTTTATTAGTAAGAACAAAGTGCAACTTTTTTCCATTTTTTAGATATACTGTACATACGTACTTCTTGTTCTTCAAAACTTAAAAGAAGAAGCGGTTTTCATAAAAACACAGAAACTATAAAGTTCAGAGAAAAATGTTGCAGGTATTAAAAAAGTATAAAGATCCTTCATACTTCATAGACTTTACACTTATTCACCAAGAATTATTTGAAGGAAGGTGTCATAGTCTCTTTTTTGTTGCTATTATAGAAAGTCAGAGGTTCATATTCTATAATACAGAAAATAAGTTTCTTTTTCACAGTTCTAGAAGCTCAGTCATGGTTGAGAGACCAGCATCTGGTGAGGGACTTGTGCTGTCATTCCATGACAGCATGCAGAAAGGACAAGATACTATATATAAAGGTGAGAAAAATAGTCCATCTTGCCTTCATAAGAAGTCCACTCTCACTATAACTTACTCAGACAATATCAACATTAATCCATTTAACTCTTACTGTGTCCCAGCTCCAAACACTGTTGCACTGAGGATTAAATTTTCAACACATGAATCTGGAGGGAAACACTCAAACCACAGTTGAGGGCCTGTCTTAGTTACTTTTCTCTGGTTGCTGGGGCTAAATACCCAACACTCCAAGTTAGGGAAGGAAAGGTCTATTTAGCTTACAGTTTTTTGGAGGTTTCAGTCCATACTCAGCTGGCTCCAAGGCAGGGTGGTGTGGCTGAGGGGCAGCCGTTCATGGCTGCCACAAGTGACAAGAGCAAAAGGGCAAAAAGGCCAACGCATGCCTCCTTCCCTTTCTTACAGTACACCAGCTACCCACCCCTGGGCAGGTGCAGCATTCACACCACTAATTCCAGCTCTACACAATGAACCAATCACAAATGCTAGAGTCAGCCATCACCATGACTGCATGAGGCTTTGGGGGGACATTTAAACAAACCACAAATGGGGACCATTTATATTTTAGCCTATTGATAAAGTTATTCACCGCCATCACAACACTTTCCCATCATTACTTGCAGCAAATAACAATTAGATACAACAAAAACAGAGTCTGTGGCAAGGTTGGCTCAGCCTCTACTGAAACAGTCAGAGGCAAGAACTAGCCTGGCACTTCCCCCTACCTTGTGAGGTTGTGGTCCAGATGGCTTATGGTACACTCAAAGGACCAGAAAAAGTCTTCCACAGATCATCTGGTTGATTCTCCAGTGCCCTAGGCAAGACTCCATCTAGTATCTAAACCATTCCTTCCAAATCAGTTTTTGTCTTATTTCCAAAGAGCTACAGAAAAAAGATTCCTCAGCAATATGTTCCAATGTTTAACAATCCTCACCATTAGGAAATTCTATTCTATGTCCAACTTGGCTCCCCCCTGCTGAAAATAAAGATCATTTCCTTTTGTTCTCTTCTCAGCAGTTAGGGGAACAGATGGTTACCAGTCTTCATACCATAATCCTTCATAAACCTGAAAACTTTTACTAAGCCACCTGCCAAGTCTCTATTTCCCACATTTCATAGTCCTAACGCCTTTAACACATCTGCATAAATTTGATTTTTCTAATCTTTGTATCTATTTTATTCTTCTCTCTGTATTCTTTTCTTCATCTAATTCATGTCCACTAGACTACCGAAAGTGAAATCTGAGCTGGGAAGGTGTTAAAGTGGATTGCACAAAGGATGTGAGGACTGTGAAATAGGGCCTATGGATGGCAAGATGGGGGAGAAAGAGAAAACTGAAGAAATACACAATGAAATTTATACTGTCATGTCTTGGGAATGGAAGTCTTAATGATCATTTTGGATTTTCCACAACTTTCTGCAGACATATTCTTCACTGTATTTTTACCCTTGACATTGGATAACTACATTTAGCTGCAAGTTTGGTGAAAGTCAGTCTTATCCAACATTTGAAAAACATGCTGTCCAAGGCACTCTCCAATATAACATTAGACTGCAATAAAACAGGTAACACTGGCTGACACAGAAGAATACAAATCTCCAGTAATGCATCAGCTAATAAACGCTGAATACAAATATTAAAGTCACACATGGCCTGACTCTATCCTAATCCTTCATCAGGTAAATCAGCATAATTATTCCCAAGGTGACCATTCTTGGACCTGACACATAGTACAGTTTTGATCTAAATCTGGGATGACAGAATGTCCTGAAAATGTGAAAGTATTTAAGAGCAACCTGGGTTCCCATGCCCCCCCCCAAAATGTGCCATACATACCACACCAACAGTTTTTAAAAATTTTTTCAAATTTTATTAAATAAGAATCTAACAATAAATGCATACAGATATATATAGAATTTTTACTCTTCACTGTGACAGAATTGAGAGAAGAAAAAGACACCTCATTAGATGATTTGTACAAAATTAAAAATGAAATAAATTGAGGTGTTTTATAGTTTCTCAAACACTACAAGTCTGCTGCAGGTCTTTTTTTTTTAAGGCCTATTTTTCCCCTAGGTATATGGTTCAGATCATATTTCTCAACTGTAAGTCAAATTCTATTCTTGAGAAACAAGGTAGAGTGCCTTAAGAGTTATGTTCATGTCCCTCCATATATTTTGAAGTTTTGTATACATTCTGAATATGTCTTTATTTTATCATCCTGTTGTGCAGAGAAGTTGGTCTTATCTACTGGCTGAAAATGTATTTTGAATCACTTATCAAAAACGAATTGCTAAAAATCAAGGTCATTTAAAATACAAAAAAAAAAAAAAAAAAAAAGAATTGCTGCCAAAGAGAAAGATGTGCCTCTCAAGAACCCACCACACTGGGTCACAGCGGCTCCAACCAGAAGACAACTAGCCTGCCTTCCTGGTGAATGTGCAACTGGCATGGACTCCAGGAGGAGAAAGATGTGCCTCTTGAGAACTCGCCATGTTGGGCAAGGAGGCTCCAACCAGAAGACAACTAGCCTGCCTTCCTGGTGAGTGCATGATTTGTGCGGACTCCAGGAAGAGAAAGATGTGCATCCCGCATGCCTACCGGCGTGTGGGCTAAGAATCAAGGACATGAATCAAGGATATCCCCTCCCCCCACCCCAGTAAGCAACCTGCTGGTTTGGAGGACTGGCTAAATTGATACCAACTAAGGTACATAAAGCAACTAAATGCTTATATTGTTTGGTTGATTTTGCAGGCCTGGTGCCAGCAGTCTGAGCATCTCTTGGGAAGATGACGGTATGCAGTGCAGCAAATATGGGGGATTCTCTTCTGTCTTGTCTTTGAGGCCCAATATTGTTCTCATTGTTTTGCTTTATTCTGATTAATTTTTTTTGCTTTATTTCCTATTCTGTTTTAATTGGTTTCATTGTGTTTTGTTCTTGGCTTGATTCTACTACACCTGGTGGAATGGTCAATTATTCTGAAAACACCAAAATATACCATAGTAGCTATTGTTTTCATAGTATATTTCTTTGAAGTTCTGTACCAGTTCTACCACTTTGTTTTGACTGATTTTGTTCTGCTATGTTTTGTTGGATTTTACTATCTTCAAAATAAAAAAAAAGAAAAAGAAAAACAAACTGCTGCCACCTGTAAAATAAATGATAAAAGGTATTAGCATCATAATGAAATTCAAAAACCAAGACCAGTGAGGAAAATTATTAATATTAAAATTATTCTTTTGTCCTCCATCTAACCTTTGTTTACCAAAAGATAGTTCAGGCAGCAATTATTGCCCAAATGAGTGCTTACCTCTGGCTGTGCAGCCAAGGTTGAAGGTCTTGAGAAGAGTATTTGTATTGCAATGTAGAATCCAAGGATGCCAGATATAGGGTGGGCCCCTAGCCTGACTTCTCAAACTCCTATGGCTGTACACTTAAGTGGTATATAGTCTGTGTGATAAATGGTTGTAATGAATGAGTGAAGAAAAAAAAGTACAGAATCTGAATCAGATAATATTGGTACCAACATTTTTCTGTAGCTGCAGAAACTGAAATGAAGAAGAAAAGGCCTGTCTGTGCAGCATAAACTGAACACAGTAATCAGGCATTCTTTTGTCTAATTGTTTTATGATTTTCTGATAAATGAAGATGCCAAGGAGTATTAAGAGCCTATAGAGAACTGCTTGGTTATACTGCTATTTACAAGATGGATATGCTATGAAACCTGTATTACTTGCCAGAATAATTCCAGACATTGATTCATACAAGGCTGGGAATCAAATGCAAGTGTCCTGGCTTAGGGATGTACCTGCTCCCCATTTGTGACTAGCTATTGCTACATTCCATTCCCATAAAGTGAATATACACAGTTGATAGTTATAGGAAAATGATGTTGGCTGTATTTCAAAACAACACCTATTTGTAAGCTTTCTTTCCTAAGAAAAAGGCATATAGCAATAACTGCAATTGATCTCCAGAACCACACAATCTGAAGTTCAGGAAAAAAAAGATTTGCTTTAAAAAATTATGTTTCAAAATAAGGATATGGAAAGTAAGACACGTTTCTTCAACTGAAAAAAAATAGTTCAAAACTGTGCAAACAATATGATTCCAACTTTGCAAAATTAAATCACATATGAAATATGATAAAAGAGAAATATAGAGAAACAAAAAAATTGAAATATATCAAAATATCACTGGTTAGTTCTGAGTGGTGAAATTAAGGTTAATTTTTCTTTTTCCTGAATTTAAAAAATTTTGTGGAATGAATATAGATTACTAGTATAACATAAAAGAAAATACTATTCTTAAAACACATAGATTTTTATGAATTGTATGTTCAATAAGTTAACAAAATTTTCTTTTGCTATTAGAACTTAAACTTTGGCCATGGACATTCACTCTCCTATACCTCCCATGGAGACAGGGATTGAATTCAGGGCCTCTTCCACACTAGGTAAGCTCTCTACCACTGAGCTACATTCTCAGTCCAATAATCACTCTTACATGCAAGGCAGCATTACCCTAAAGCTTAAAATGTTACATACGTTTCTATAAATTAGTATGCATTTAGCTCTTTATGATGTGCCTGTTATAATAAAGACTTAAAATGTTCAGTGGAAAAAATAGCCTTACACAGCAGACCAACACTGCTGACACAGCTGAGGCCCAGAGTTCAAATGCTTTTTCCAAAAGCAAAAATTGCTTCATTTAATGCACAAACTGAGATGAGCAATGACTTACTTAGCCATCCAATCCAGTGTTTCCATGATATGCTGCTTCTATGTTTTGGATGAGAATCACTAAAACCATGACAGAAATAACACTTTAGGGATACAGCTCAGTGGCACAGCGCCTGCCTGGGAAGCGCGAGTTCAATTCTTGGTCTCTAAAGTGATAGATAAGTGATAGATAAACTTTGTACATAACACTCAGAGAACTTAAATCCAATGAAATACCCAATTCCACTCTCAAAACGCCATTGGTATTTCTGAAAGTTCTATCCAGAGAAATGACTAGATTGAGTTTAGAGGGATACTTAAACTTGATTTTTACTTGATATGCAAATAAAGTTCTTGGTTTGAGTGTCCATGTCGTACTTTCAACCATGCCCTTTATAACTAATTATTCTTCATATCCCCACCTGTGTTCAAAATGAAGCTGAGGTACAATTACTCATAGGAAGTGCATCCTTCACACAAAATGCCTACAGGCACAATTCTCCAAAAAAGTAGAAATAAAAGGTAAGCCTTAGTTAATTAAAAGCCAGATCATTGGGACAATTGCCAATTTTTTGTTTCTTCTATCCCTACCCAAAATTGTGATCCAAGGCCAAGGAAGAAAAGGCAAGTAAAGAAGAGAAATGGACCACACGGCATAGTGGCAAAAGTTCCATTTTTATTGCAGCTATAAAGTGCCTAATACTTTATTAAGAGCCTAGTACTGTCCCAAATGATATTCAAAGATACCAGAGCCAGGTGTGAAGCTTGGGGTTGTTCTCAATGGGATCAGACTTTCCAAAACTGTTCTTACACTGCCTGGCTCTTGGCTCTCACTAAACACCCATACATATGCATATACACACACACACGCACGCACACACACACACATACACACACCAATAAAAAAATCCATAATTTTCATCCCTCCCATTAATCAAGTAATTTTGATGTAACAGGGTTTTAGGCCCTTTCACCCTTGCTAATGAAAATCATATTTTGGCTGTGTATCACAAGCCCAATGCAATACTGAATCTCAACAATGAATTTGTTGCAACACATCCTCCTACTTACAGCCTATCTTTTCTCCACTGGCCATCTTGTGCTAGCTGGGTATCAAGCAAACACAGATGCAGGATACCAGAGTGTGCTGTGTATTCATTCATGTCAAGCAATATGACACTACAGAAAATGAGGGCTTAAGGGCCCCCCTCCCTCAGCTTTTCATCAGAACCACATAGAAGTTGTTAACTCCACCTGAACCAGAGAGACACACAAAGGAGAGAATCTATATAATAGGGTCAATTGTCATAGTTTCACTTCATAATATTCATAAATTTGAAGTGTAGGAAGCAAAATTCAGAATATATCTTCATTTATTTAGCAAGTAAATATTAAATCAATAGGGGGAATAACTGGCATGTAAAATCACAATTACCTACAGTTGAATTTTAAATAAAATAAACTATCCAGTTCATACAGCCAGAATTAAAAGTACATTCTGCAATCTACTTTTAAAAAATTTTTATTAGTACATTCCTTATGAAAGCTGGTACATGTACATAACTATCTTAATTTCTTTTTTCATTCCCTTTCCCTCTTCTCCCTCCCCACTCTGCAACCTAGTTTTATGTGATAAAAGCAAAGGAGTTGCATTCAAAATAACAGCAGAATTATATTTCAATAGAGAATAGCCACACTATTAAATTTGCATTAAGCCCAAACCCTACACTTATGTTTTCAATGCTGTGTAGCAACAATTATTATTAATAGCCAAGTGTGGTGATACACACTCAGGAGACTGATGCAGAAGGATTTCAAGTTCCAGGTCAGCCTGGACTACAAAGCAAGATCATCTATCTAAAAAAATTTCTATCTATTTTTAAATTGTCTTTATTTATTCATTCACATATTTCTTTTAAGGTATGAGGGATTAACTCAGAGCTTTCACATTGAGCTACATTCCTAACTTTTTTATTTTTTGAGACACAGAATCTCAATAAGTCACTGAGCTGTGACATGTTGCCCAGGCTGGGTTCAAACCTTTAATTTTCCTGCTTCAATCTTCCAGAGTGCTAGAATTACAGACATACACCACCATGACCAGCTAGAAAATTATTATTTACAACCCACTGAACTTCACAGTAGTAACTGTAATATCATACAATGCCTACTAAATAAACCAAAGGAATTACATTATATTTGTGTACTCATGCTAATCAACATATCTCATACTTTAATTAATTATATTCTTAAATCACATAGGATGAATCTAATTAGTCAAAAATAATCCAATCCTGAACATTTAAAACCATACCTATTTATGTTTACACAAATATAACAAGTAAAACAGAAAGAAACAGAGCCACAATGACAATGAGGAAGCTACAAATGCTGCAATGTCTCCTCTTCTGATATTACATACTGAAATATTTAAATATGTCCAGATTTTTATATCAATCAAGATCTCACATCCTTAAATAAATATAAATCATCTTCTAAGTGAAGAAATCAGCCTGGTGTCTCTTATTCTGACTTCTAGAATGTTCTAACCACTGTCCTACCACCACCTCCCTCCAACACACACACAGACATTTTCACTATTTGTGACTTTGCAGGGTAAGGGAGAGAAAGAAGAAAGAAGTCTCATGAGTTCTGTAGTTGAAAAGAGGAATTAAATTCTGAAAAGGAGAAAGAGAATGACAGTTTTGCTTAATTCAAGTATTGAGTAAATACTGTTGCTTAATTATTTTTAAGAGTCACTACTGCTTTTTTTAGTTACTTTATTAAATTCATAAGAATAGAACTAAAATATAATGAAATTTATTCCACACACAGAAGTCACTTTGCTCCTCACATTTGATGACATTCCCCATGCACTACCAATCCCAAATCATAATTTAACTTGTGTCCTTAAATACCAAATAGGTCAAATGCTAAAATGAAGAGCCTAACACAGCTAACTGGGAAAAACACAAAGTGGAAATTTATTCCCCTTGGAAAAGTAAGTAAAATATATATTAAGGAAGTGGGTAATTCAGGGAGCTAGAGTATTTAAATAAATTCCCAAATGTTTGTGCTGCTGCCTGAACATTTGAAAAAGGAAACAGCTTTTCATTACTTCATGAATCCTCCCTATTGTGAAGACAGTTTCAAAGCCTACAGCATTCAAAAGGAAAAGTCCATTCTCAGAGTTGTCAAGTTCCTGCTGTATCCTGAGCACCACGAATGTTCCAAGAACCCATGGAAAAAAGCTCAGACCTATAAACATTTCTGATATTGACACCTCAAGTCCTGTGTCTGTGTTTATGCATTCATAATTGAGATGGATGCAGTTAAGCTCAGGTAACACCACACTTCACATTTCTCCAATCAATATTTCCAAAAAAAGTAAAACACCAGTCATTTTAACATTGAAACAGCATAGAGAGAATGGCCAAAGATCCCTACACCTTCCCTTGGCCACACAAGCCTTCCCTAGGAAGCCTTAACTAACTCTGGCAGTGTCAATGATTGTGGTTAAAAGTCAAGTAGGAAACAGCTGAATGTGCAAGCTCAGTGACATGATTTTTTCAGTGGTTAAAACTCAAAGAAAAAATTCACCCAATTTGGCTTGCCTCTCTTGTCTGTAGATTTCAATATTTCCAAATTATACGGTAAAGATTATGTCAATTTTTTAATTTTTTGAGCAAAGAAAGAAAAGAAAGTCAGGATACCTAAATGGGTAAAGTGGCTATATTTACACTTGATTAACTTAATGCAAGATTCTTGTTCAAATTTCCCAAAAATCACACACACACACACACACACACACACATGCATGCACACATGGGTGTGTCGGATGGTGAAAAAAAATCTCAGGCCAATCATTCGTGTATGATTGAACTGAGAAGGACTAGGAGAAATGTTGTAGCTGTCAAGAGTTGATATCCACAGTCATTCACATCACACTTCTTGCCATTGTGCAATTTAAGCAGGAACCACTTACCACCTTTTTAGATCTTTATTCTAATGTGACTCATATCACAAATGTGGTGAAGTTACTAGTTTCAGTCTCTACAAAAATAAACCCACTTCTAGAAAAAAATCCCCAAAGCAAATTGACAGTCTCCATTCAGAAGTGTTAGAGGTCATGGTTGTAGAGGTCTAGGATAATGTCCAGTTTGGACCCATGGATAAGGCCCTGAGTGCAGTAAGAAAATATTTAGGATGCCCTGCAGGCATTAAGAACAGCAGCCACCAAGCCAGCTCATCAGACTCCCTCCAACTTTACTGCTTTTTTAAGAAAAGCAAAATACTGAGTTTCAATTGTAGATTCTGGAACACAGCCACACCCAAGGCTTTAATACTTCCCTTTTTCCCCAAAACTAGGAGAACAGTGTTTTCAGTGTCAAAATATGAACGCTGATCATAAACAACCAGAATGTCACTGCAAATCTAAAGTGAAGCTCTGGTGTTAGGAGTAAGAATTTCAACACTTTATCTCAGAAGACTACCTCAGGGCAGCCATTCCAGAAGAAAGTTGACCATCTAAAGCAAAGGACTTAAAAGTACAGCTGCCATAAACACTTAGGACAAATACATACTTAAAGACTATAGAATACTCAATGTAACACTATTCATAATAGAAAAAACTGAAAAATAATCCAAACATTTAAAAATAAGAAATTTGTCAGGCAAAAAGTGGTATATTTTTCTACAGATTATGATGCAGAAATTTAAAATTCATGTTATAGAACATTTAACAATAGAATAAATATTCACCTATATTATTTAATGATAAAAGTTTAAAATATTAAACTGTTTATGTGAAAGGAACGACAGACACCAAAAATAGCATTATTTAAGAGTAAAGGTAGAAATAGTAAAGTTTATTTGCTTCATTCTCTCCAACACTTCTACAGTGAAAATATATTATTTTTAATAATAAATTTATTGTTTTAAAATTTTTTTTTTATTTTTAAAAATTAGTCACGTGTGATTCTTCCAAAGAAATGGTTTCTTTTCTTCCTTTTTATCCTACCTACCACTCACTCCCCAAAAATGCAGCCTAAATTTCAGTAGGTTTCCTGACTTCACCTTTTCCAGATTATATAAAGTGGAAAGAGCCCTAAATGTAACATGGGTGTAAGAGTCAACTGCCTCATAAGTTTGTGTTTGAAGAAAGCAAGTGGGACATGATTGGCCAAAAGAAAACGTGCCAACTAAGCAGATTATTTACCTTGGTCTTTATTGATGAAAATGTTACAAGTTATTGGCACCTCAACTACATTTTGATTCAGAAATTAGGGCATTTCATTCATATACTCATTCAGTCATTAAATGCTACAGTATGCCTTGTATATGTCTATGTTGTGCTAAGCCTGGAATACAAGGAAGACAAGTCTCTCTCTGCTGAGTTTATGTCTGCCCTGGTGGTTTCTTTTCTTTTCTTTTTTCTTTTTTTTTTTTTGTTTGTTTGTTTTGTGTTTTGTTTTTTGTTTTTTGAGACAGGGTCTCACTGTGTAGTCCAGGCAGCCTTGAACTCACTATGTAACCCAGGCTGGCCTCAAACTCACTGCAATCCTCCAGCCTCAGTCTTCCAAGTGCTAGGATTACAGGCATGTGCCACCACACCCAGTTACCTGGTGGTTTTCAAGGCATATATTTCTTACCTGTGCTCGTCTTCACTCATAGCATACATATGCTATTAGTCAAAATTCTCCCCCAACACAAAGTGTTATAATTTATGTCATCTACATTTATTTTGAAAACTTTCTATGAACTTTTCCCATCCATAGCACAACAAATTCCCTAAATGTGTTTGAATCCTTAATCTTTACTGGTGGATTATAACTACATCCTTGTCAATATTATCAGGGGCTGTGGGCTCTTTTTCTTTAAGCCATCTAACCATAACCAAGTTGTCCAGGTCTCTTTTCTGCTTGCTGGTTTAGGCAGGATTCACAAAATTGGTGAAATCCTTTAAAATGGAGAGTCTAGGCCCATCTCCAGAAAATTTGAATCTATAGGCATGCCCAGATATCCTCCAAATTGGAGAAACATTGTTATGAGACAAAGCATCCAGCTTGGCCAGAGGAAGCTCAGAAAGTTATTAGAACTAATGAGACCTTCAAAATCTGTTACAATACATCTTTATAATTTACCTATTAATATGTCTTTTGCCTCCTGTATTTCAAGTTCCTCATTGCCCAAATCTCTGTACTTTACAAGCTCAAGACAATTTGATTATGTTCAAAAAATGTTTGATGTTAAATTAACTAATAAAATAAAAGTCATATATAACAATTCATCAAAATCTAATCCTACTGGACTAAGAGGATTTTTCCATCAATAGATTACTATAGTAAATCTGTTCATATGCCTTTTCTCCTATATAATTAAGCTAAATAACTAAAATGTTTTTTTTAAAAAATGTCTACAGTGCTGTTGGGTTTTAAGAGTACCCAAGGAGATGAATAAGATATAAATAGTTATCCAACTGTTTCTTTTTTTTTTTTTTTTTTTTTTTTTGAGGAAACAGGCCAAGGAACTCTCTAGCAGAGCTCCAAGGAGGAATAATATGACTAACAAGTATTCACAATTTTTAGTATTTTCGGTCAAGGATACAGTGTGACATAGTGAGAAGAACTTGGTCTTTATTGCTGAGTTTGAATTGGAGCACAGCCATTTATAAACTGTGTGATCTTGAAGAAGCTGTTTAATTTTACTGAGTCTTGCTCTTTTGCATATGTTCTGCATATTCAAAGGCAGACAGTAGGCTTGTCCAAGGGATGTAATGAGTCTAGAAGAGTGTTTGGCACATGGGAGAAGCTAATCAAGTCTTGGTTTCCATCCTTCCTGATATGTTCTACCCAGTATCAAGTATCAGTTTGTTTTGATCAATGTTATATGCTCAGTATTAACAGTCCCAGGCAGGTAGTACATGTTGAACAGATAATTATTGAATTAAGTGGCTTATATTATTTTAGAATTTAAAAAAAAACTTCTCTTTTTACCTAACAAATGTTATCAATTTAGCTGGGTGTAGTGGCACACATTTGTAATCCCAGGATTCTGGGAGGCTAAGAATCACAAGTTTGGGAGAAGCCTGGACAACTGTTACGGTTTGTGTCTAGATGTTCCCACAAAGCCTCATGTAGTCATAGGTAGAGCTTTTTCAGAGGCAGTTGGATCTAGAATGTGTGATGCTGGTATTAAGGCTGTGTGATTACTAAATAAGTCCATTGATTGATTTGGAACTCACACTATGACAGGTAACCTAGGTAGAATACAGAAGCAGCAGAAAGAAGCTGCCACTGTTGCTTGTCACTTGCTTTTGCTGTTTTCTGCCTGCCATGAACTGTTTCTCCTCTGCAACACCCATCTGCCATGCAACCCCACCTTGGAGCCAGCCAATTATAGGCCGAAACCTCTACAAACTGTGAGCTGAAGTAAATTTCCTCCTTTAACTCTGGGTGTCAGGTATTTTGTCTTGGCAATGAGAAAAGTAACCGTAAGAGCAAACTTAGTGACTTAGTAAGAACTTGTCTCAAAATAAAAAATTTCAAAAAGGCTGGGGATGTAGTTTAGTGCAAAAGCCCTGAGTTCAATCCCTAGCTCTCTCCACCAAATTACCAATTTATAAAATTAGAATATACCATAACTCCTTCCCAAACACAAACCTCAAAACCACATGGCCTACATGCTAATAACAGCCACCTTCAAGCACAATCAACTGAGAGCAATGTAGAAACTGCCAATTAGAAAATTAAAAGAGAATTTCCACTTAAGTGAAGATTAGACATACATGTGTTTCTCTGTATAATAAAGCAAAACTAATGACTAAGCATCTCTTCATTTCAAAACTTTTCTAGACAGGAATAGTAAAGAAAAATTAATCACATTGTCTGAATTCAATTTGTATAAAACATTCCTGGTACTCTGCTTATTTTGTTTTCAATTGCTTATATTTTTCCACAGATATTTAAATGTCTCAGACGTAAATGTCTTTTTTTTCTCCCAGTAACTAAGAATTGAACCAAAGAATACTGAGCTACATCCTTTTATGTGTTTTTTTGTTTGTTTGTCTCATGAGACAGGCTGACTTTGAACTTCCTATCTTCCTGCCTCAGCTTCCCAAGTGCCTGGGATTATAGACATATGCCAACACACCCAGTTACAATTTTTATTTTCTAGGATCAACATCCCCTGGCAAGGGACTGAGAAAAGTGAAAACATAATCTTGAAGACAGAAAGTTCTGCTACTTACTTCCCAAGTGACCTTGTGTATTCTCACTGAGCTTCAGTTTCCTAATCTTTAAAATGAAAATAAAACTACCTACTTCATGCAGTTATCATAAAGGTTAAAAGATAGATAGATAGATAGATAGATAGATAGATAGATAGATAGATAGACAGAGATACATATATATAGTACTTAGGACACAGCAGTGCTAAAAACTAATACAGTTGCTCCATTCAAAGGTATTATGTCTCAATATTTCCATAATTAGTAACAATGACATCAACCTAACACCTTTTATAGTCTAACTCATTGCAAAGTCTTTCTTTTGTCTCTTGAGCAGAGTTGCTAGGTTATGGAAGTCCTAAGTCTCAGAAATACTGTGAAGGCTTCAATGTTTCCAGAAAGGATTTTGAATATTACCCAAATAAGGACTATGTCAACACATGAAAGCCTTCTCTTTCCTACCAACGTCTGCCCATATTTCCTCATAGGACCTCCTCTGAACTAAATCATTTGCCCTACAACTTGGCTCTCTCTGAGTTTTAAAGCTTGTCTTTTCTGCTGCCCTCTATGGTCCAGTGACACTGAGCACCTACTATTTATTTCTCTCTATGTCACTGCATGATAAACTCTGTAAAAACAGGGCAGTAACTTGTTCACTATTAGGATCTAATCTTAAATACCAATTTTCTAACTGCAGCACTTTGTGTTAGAGAGGTTCTCTTGAAATAGTTTCTAGGTGTGTTCGTGTGTATGTTTGCACCCACATGTGAATGTTTAGTCTGAAGTATTAATTTTGCAGGTAGAACAGGAATCAGTGTGGGTCCTGGCAAGAAAATGCAGCTCCTTTAATAAGATACAGTGATTCTTTCTGATCTGCACATGCTTAAGAGCATGGGATTCCATGCAGCACCACAGCCTCCTGGGGTTATTTCTGGGACCATCACAGGGGAAGGCCCTAAGATGAAGTGCTCACCTTTGATACAGCTCTGTCACATCCAGGCTAATCTCTTAAGCAATCTCTCTGCTCCCCACATGTCCTCTGCTTCTGTTTTCCAGAGGTATTGAATCTTGTAAATAGTCATCCTCATTCATTTCATCCTAAATGTGCCTGTATGTTTCTTTTCATATCTCTTTGTTTTCCTTTATTAAAAAAAATAGGTTGCAAATTCCGTAATGAAAATTATTCTGCTCCTGTGTCTCACAAACGGTCTCAATAAATATTGAGTCTATTAATTGAATTATTTCCTTTTGATAACAATTTCAAAAACAACTGACAAAAGAGAAAGGGGAAAGCAAATGGGAAAGAAATTAAAATACAATTAGTTCAATGAGGACAACACAGACTTTTTATTTTAGTTTGGGCTTAGGGAATTCTAGTGCCATCCCACCTTTAAATAGGCTTCTCTACCTGCCCTTCTCAGTCCAATGGCAAAATGCCCCAGGACTCTTTTTCACTAGGAGAAGGCTAACCTAATGCCCTCCATTCCTACATATACACAGGCCCCTGACCTGACTCCTATACATTTTCATGTTTTTCTATAGGCCATGTGAGACTCTTCTTCCCAAGCTGGACAGATAGACCTGTCACTTCCAAGTCATACCCTTCTTGCAGCAAAGCCCATCTCTGCCAGCACAGCCCAGGACCTCTTCTGCAAGCCCAGGAGAGTGGACCACACTACTTCCCAACAAGGAGACACTTGGTTAAGTGTGTCCATCAGGCAGTGGGTCTTTACCAGGCTGGTGAGCCTCGCTTTGCCTGTGTGACTGGCTCACATGAAGGAGAGAAAAAAGTTCAAATTTACTCCTACAGCCAAAAATATTTATAGGAGTCTAAGAAGACAGTTGGCCTTGAGTTCACTGATTGCAGATTTGGGAAACTTGGGTAATGCTCTTTGGTCAAAGAACAAACTGGGTCAACCCCTGCCCAAAGGCCTGGAAATATCCTTGTGAATTCTCTGTGTTCTAGGTCATGCCTGAGGCGTCACTGAAGTGCTGGTAGAGGCTTTCCCTAGGGATAGGCTGCCAACATGTCAACCCTGGGCCTACAGGTATCCAGTTCCCAAAGCCACTCTACCACCTTGGCTGGGAGCTGTGGGTCAGGCAAGGCTTTCCTTCACTGGGCGAGCTAAAAGGCTTCTGGGATTCAGACTCCCACTACTCTTGTTGACTGGCCCAGACCTGCAATATCCCAAAGAAAAGAGCGTTCTCTCCCGCCCCTGATCCCTTCCCCGCCAGACTTGCCTTGCTACGAAGCTTAAGAAACTGTTTTCCCGGCGCACCCCTCACGCGGGGGCCCGAGCCGCCCAGACACCTCCGGCTGGGCCGCTGCTCGGATCCCGCATGGGTCTCCTCGGCTGCCGCTCCTCCTGCCCGGGGCTAGGTCTGGACACCGGCTGCCTGTCCCGCTGCCCAGTGAGACGTCCGGAGGGCCGCGACCCTGCACATCCAGATGGCAGAGCCCTTACAGTTGTTACTGGGTCGCAAGGATAGGATGGAGGAGGCTGGAGGCCGAATGTATTTTGGAAAAATACAGTCATTACATGTCCTGGTCGCGATTATGACAGGACCACGCTGCGGGCCAGCGGCTGATTGATTCGGAGGGCCCTCCAGGTGTGGCGTTCAGTTGGAGCCAAGCATAGCAATCCGCCGCTTTCGCCTGCTAAGGATTTTGAGGGGGCACCGACCAGAGCCCCAGAGAGCAGCTACGGACGAATTTGGAAGTTTTTGTTTTTCTAATTCAGACTGGGATATTCGGCTCTGAACTTACTGTGACCTCTGCGCAGCGCTCTTGGCACTGTGTGAGCGGGAACCCGGCGCGGACTCACGAGGGTTCACACTAACAACCCAGGTTTGCAGCCCATTGGAGAGGAGAGCGGGAGAGATTTTTGTGAATGTTCGTGTATGGTGTATTTTTCTAAAACAAGCTAAACAGATCTCCACAGAGGAAAGTTCTGGTTCTGACGCCACCGTCGCTGCCGCTCTCCTCGGTCTGTCCACAGATTTCCAAAGAGCACTTGTGCGAAGAGGAATTGTTGACACCCCAAGTTCTCATCTCTCTGGACGCGTTGAACTTGGACGTCGTAGGCGAGGCAAACGCACCGTGCCCACGCACTCACCTCTGCCAGAGCCAGGTGCTAATTAGGTGTGACTCTTCTATCCTTCCCTCAGGGCAGTCAGGCTCCAGGGTCGAGGAAACCTGCTTCGCGTTCCTGCCGAGGTCACCCACCTCGAGTGGCCTCCTCATTCGGAAGAAGACGGAACACATTGTTATTTAACAATTTAAAGGAGGAAAGCCTGTAAGTGGAGGCAAACTGCGAGAATTCTCTGCTATTTAAAGAGCGGTGCAAAGTTGCCAGGAGATTCACTACGTGTCTGTTTATTCCCCGAGAAAGGGCCCCACAGAAAGTAAGCCTGGACCAGGTAACCTCGCTGGATTTGCAAAATCGCTCCAAGCAACTCTCCCGTCCTGAGACTCCGCACGAAGGGTAGGAGGAGCCGGTAAATGGGTTAACTCCACGCGTGGGTGCTACCACAAAATTTCTCCATTTTATTTCATTTTTTAAAAGAAAAAAAGGAGCACCAGTCTCTTTCAAGATTAATAAGGGAACAGCTTCGAGATAAACTTTGAGCTATAAAAGATAGGGTTGAGATAGATCAGTCTGTGGGCAAATGCTGCTGTAGCAGAAACGCTAGAAGTGAGGAAGAGCCCACAAATTTCGTTTTTACTGTACAAGTAAGTATACGGAATCAAGTGGTAATAATTACCTATTACAGCCATTGAAAAATTCGAATTAATGTAATGTGTTTCGGATTTATATGTATGTAATCACTATACTTTTTATTTTGTCTAGGTATTTCCATTAAGTTTTAATATGCTATTAAAGTTCCCTGGATAAATTTTGTGAGTTTTTAAGTGAGTGGAGGTTACATGAACCAGAAGCAAAGTTTGAGCATAATTTCCTTAGCCACTGGGAAGTCTGAGTCTCCTGCCAAAATTTCCAAGGATAGGAAGAAGAAAATGGAGAATGGGAGTCTGAATCCTTATTGAACACCTAGTATGCATGGGCACCCTGTCGAAACTAGTTTACACATTCTATTTTAATAATTGTCCCTCGATAACAACTCTTTTAAAAAAAGGAAATCATCTTCTGAATCCATACCTAAAGTGTACACCTTCCATAATTTTATTTTATTCGCAAAAATTTCGTTTTTATTACTTTCTTCTTTGAAGTGACAGAACAGTCTAAGTTAATGAAGATATCCATGCCTACTTATAGTAAAGTCTGCTTTGTTTAACTGTTTACATTGGTTAGTGTTAATCCTTGTATGGAAGAACAAAAAAGTGAAGGTGTGACAACACATGCTGAAGTTCTCCCCTTTAGGTCCCCATAAAAATAAATTCCCAGAACTGTTTGGGAGGAGATGGAATTTACAACTGAGAGGAACGCATCATCATTGAACTCGATGTTCAGAAAAAAAGAAAACATGCAAAGCAGAACTTTGTCACCGTGCATCAAAGGAACCAAAAACGTAACTAGCTTCGTGAGGACTATGCAAACTCTGAGGCTTATATGACCGTTGATAAAAAGCTGCCTAAGACTACTGGGCTTTGTATGTTCCAAAGGGTGGGACGGAATCACGTACCCAAACCTGAGACCTGAGAAAGGAGACGAGCCCGAGAGTAAAACCGAGAGACAGCTCATGAGAGAGAGCGCCCAGATGAAGAGGGGAAAAGGAGAGGCAAGCGCATAGATCCAGGAGCTGCAGCAGGCAGGTAAAACAAAAATTTAGTTCTGTAACTAATGAAAAAAACAGTCTTACTTTATGTCCAGGGGAAATGATTCTCTGACGGAAGTCTGATGGTAATTCTATTTGTCCTGTTTTGTTTTGTTTTGTTTTGTTTTGCGGACTATCAAAAAAGTTATTTTGAAATTCAGCCAAATGTTTTGACTGTGAGACTGAAAACGGGTCGAAGCATTTCCTGCTGTAACGCCCTGGCTTTGGCGGGGCCCAGCGCCGAATGTCCCGGGAGATACGCGCTGCCCGTGCGGAGCCCGCTCAAAAAGGATGCTCCCTTGAACCCTCAGGCAAGACAAACTTCGACTTGCGACCTGCGTGGACAGCTAGGGTTCGGGCGCTTGACGATATTCTTCTTCTTTTGGAGGACCGCGCCTTCAGTTTTATTCTGGGAAATGGGTGCAGCTCTCCGTAAGATCTATCAAGATTCCCAGTCGCACGAACTTGGAAACTCTGGGATATTCTAAACTGAGCTCCTTTCATCCCTCAGGTCTCTTTCTATCTGCTTTAACAGTGCTAACTAAGGGCTGCTGGGGAAGGGGTGACACTTTGGATGATTCTTGACCCACACCGTCCCGGTTACGAAGGCAACTCGGTGCCTCCTGCCCAGAGCAGCGCACAGCCCAGCCAGGCTTGCGGCAAAGCCCGAGGGGGAAGTATCTTCGCAGCTCGCTGGAGCTTGGTGCCAGGGCGGTCTCCTGACATAACCCTGTCCAGGGTGGGGGTGGGAGGACCGGGACACGTAATAATCGCTCCTAGGCTTCCCTGCCTTTGGACTCACCCCACCCCACCACCCCCCACCCCCCGCGCCATTCTCGCTGGTGAATTCCTTGGAACCGCTCACTGCAGCAGAAACTGAAGTCTCACACCTCCCCTTGCTCCCCGCTTTTTCTGGCCCTTTCCGGAATCCCACATCCCTACCCTGCTCCTCCAGATCATCGGGCCGATCGCTGGCACTACTCTCCACTCCCACTGGCCTCGCCTTTTTAACTCCTTCGAAGTTTCCACTGAGACTGGGGTGGAAAACAGGGAAGGTCCATTTTCCGCACCTCTCCCCACCCCCTAACCGCTGCCTGGGTCCTCGCCTGACACAGCCTTGAGGGGATTGTGAAATAACCGTGGTGGGTGGGGGCGGTGACACGCTACCTCCAGACTGGAAACTTTGGTAAAGTTGCAGAAACACCCAGGATAGTTGCCTTCGCTTCACGGGGAGAAGGGAGAGCGAGGTGTCCGAATTTCTTGGCACTAACTGCAAAGAGCCTCTCCGTTTCCCAGCCCCTTTAAGGACATATGATCTGCAGCCTCAAACTTTCTCCTCTGGTCTAAAAGCTACGTGGGTCGCAGCGACTGACCCCAGGCGAGTCCCGGAAGGGAACAGGGTTAACCCACAGCCTGGAGCCCAGAGGTCGGCTGAGGCCCTATGGGTCGAGGCCAGGCGCGCCTTTCGCAGGACAGAGGCCCAAGGGACCTGTGCAGGGCGTGTAGCTGCGGCTGAAACAGGCGTTCCCTTTTCCAGATCATATTCCTCATAAAATCTAAAGCCAGATACATCGCTTGGGCATGTTCCCATTTCACCGCGAAAGGCACAGATTTGTTTCCAAACTGGACTTCAAATCAAGGGTTCTGGTGTGGACATGCCTGGATCTTTTGATGGCTCTGGTGGACTTTCAGAACGGATAACATTTTAGGCACTAAAGTCTGAACATAGCTAAGGCAAAGCATCATTTGTGAATGCCCAGACATTAAAATAATAATAATAATAATAATAATAATAACTAGGGTACAGAATAAAAACAACCATGGGTCCCCAAAAGTGTGTATGTGTACTTTTTGTTTATGGGGAAGAAGGTACAGGAGAAAAGATCATAATTATAGATGTCCAGTTCAGCAAGATAACCCCAATGGAACCTGTTTCACAAAGAAAAAAAAAAGAAAAAAACCCAAAAAACAAAACAAAAACTACAAGGGGAAACACTTACCAAAAGTGGGAAGAGTGGCCACATATGAAACCAAAGGAGGAGCATAATGAATGTATGCATTTTTATAGTCTGCTGAGTAAAGAAAAGAAAAAGAAAACAGCCTTTGCTGAGTATTCTAGGAAAGAAATGGAAGCGTTTTTCTAAAAGGAAGAGCATAAGGGTCTGTTTCACCTTGCCTCTCATCAACATACAGAGGTGTGCACAGAGGACCATCCTCCTTACAGTAGGTCTTTCTGGTATTTGCTGTTGTGGTAAAAAGGGAGGAATAAAAACTAACAACGCTAGTCTGAGAATTACTGCCTGCTTACCGGCAAAACATAGGCAGGAAACCAAAACTGCTTTCCCGAGTCTCACCCTACAAAACTCCATTCTTCATCTTTGAAAATTACAGCTGTTTTGAGGCTCCCTCATGAAATGAGTTAATTGACGATGCAAAAATCCAAACAATGCAAGCAAGTACTCAACTCCACATCTCCCTGTTTAAAGTATGGATGGGCTGTTCAAAGTGAGAAAGAGCCTCCTGAGCTGCTAGAAATGTGACAGCCATCTGCTTTGTCCTGCATCAGGTGCGAGTGAAGGAAAAGCCCCAATTATCCTAAAAGAAAACTTTTCACGTTGGATTCCTTTAGGATCAACACATTTTTTTTTAACACTTACCTAAACTCACAACTACTGGTACAACAAAGATGTTGATACATAGAATAAAGTTAAGTGTTTAGCATGGTAAGATAGGGCTTTCTGGGCGTTTGGCTACTGGAATGACAACATCTTGTAGGCCAATCTGCCAGTGCTGTTTTCTGGGAAAGGGACGGGGTGGGGGGCGGCAAAGCACGGACACTAGATGAGTAGACTGACAACGGCTGGCCCTGAGGGGTAGCTGTGGGTTGTTACCTTCGTCCGGTGAAGATGTCTTCTCTTAACTGAAAAAGTCTGTGGCCAGTGAGGCCGCCCACGCGGCCGTGCCTCTTCCAGAGCTGCACAGGCCGCCTTTGTCCCCGCAGTGCCTCCCACGAGGGAGGAAGGTGGGTGCGGAGGATGTAACCAGTTTCCTTACGTCTTTATACAGCGTAGAGCTATGTTTGTTGCGGAGAACTGGGGTGTTAATCTAGTTTCAGGAGAGCAACAATTCTGTGGGCCTGGAGTCCCAAGCAGCCTCGGCGTGCCCTCACCATGTTCGGCTGCCCAGGACCTCTCTCCTGGGGATCCGCCGCTGGGGACCAAGGCTCGCCCCCGCGCCACACTCCCTCACCCCGAGTGCCTTCCTCAAGGTCCAAATCACTCTTTCACTTCAACCCCAGGCCCAGGCCCAACTTTGCCTGAGGGACTGGTGTATTATTACTATCCGCGGTTACTTTTCCCAGAGGGGGAAAGAGGCGACAGGGCTCCGGGCAATTCCTGGCAACTCTTGAGTGCCCTTAGAGGGCTCATCCCCACCCAGTTTCCGTGCTGCTCGGGTTCCCCGCTCTCGCTTCGCGACACCAGACCACGGCCTCCCACGGCCGTGCTCAGGGAAGCAGCAGCGACTGATGCGCCCCGAGTGCTTTCGTTTTGCTTTCGCTCCTTCCTCTCTGCAGCTGGGAAGACCGCGGAAAACCAAAGTGAGGGCGAAAATCGCTCGTCCTGCCAAAGTGGCGAGGTTACCCAGGATTTGGCCCTAGGCTAGGGTAGAGGAACCAAAACCGAGGCTGAGGCCTGGGCCATCTCTATCCCTTTCAGGGGAAGGAAGGGCCCAAAGGCCCTGACTTGTTTTCTTCTTGAAGAGAAACGGGGGTTTGTAGATACTGATGCAACAAAATTGGTGCGCAAAAAGGAACTTCTCTTCTTGGGAGGGTTGTGTCTTTGAAGGTAGACGACTGGGCAGGGCAGAAAGGGAGGAAGAAGAGCAGCCGTGACGTTTCAGTAATTTGGAAGGAAGCGCGGGGATAAAGCGTCAGTTTGGGGAACCCTCAGGTGTGGGAGACCAGGTTCTGTCGGGTCTGCTGCAGTTCGAAGAAGCTCGCACTTAGGCAACCCAGCAACCACTGCGCAGGATGGATGTACTTCATCCCCCTTTCTTCTTTACAGCAAAACGAGACATTGCTACTTTGAAGCCATCTTCTAACAGTCTGTCTATCTCTTGTCTCCCCTTTCCACTCCGTCTCTCACGCACACGCACACGAAGGGCCCAAGCCTAGAAACTTCCCAAATACAGGCAAAATGACTGCCGTCCCTTCTGGCCCTTAGGAAAGCGCTCCCAGGTTTGCAGGAGCCTAGTGCTCAGCCAGGGAGCAGGGATCTGGGTGTGCGGGCCCACCCAAAGACGCCCACATCCCTGGCTTGCACTTGGCCCAGAGGAAAGTGAGTGCGCGGGAACAGCTTCCCTAAACATCTTTAAAAATAACATCACCCTTTCAGACTGTTTACCATAGTTCAGCTGCCCGGAAAGGTCCGACGTGTTTCCTGCCCTCTTCCCAGCTCAGTCCCGGTTTTCCACCACCAGTGTGATATGATGAGCTAAATTACTTTATTTCGATCTTGGGAGGAAGGGTTTACACTGCTATCTAAACAATTAACTTAGGGAAAGGGCCAGAAGCTAAGAAGGTAAATTATACTCAAACTACCTACTTCCACTTGATTTGGTCTGCAAGGCCTTCCTCTTGTGTTTACCGCCCTCCTTGTTTACACCGACTCGAGAACAGCGGCTTTAGGCCGGTAGGGAGCCGAGTTTCACTTCAGGTCACGGCGGGAGCCTATCATTTTAGCTTTAGGTTGGAAAGAAAGTTTGAATGTTCTCGCCTTAGCGACTTCTGTGAGAAAATAGTGACTCCTCAAAGACTATATTCCGCCCGCCGCGGCTCCGGTCGGCAAACTCCTAGATCTCTAACCGGCCGGGAAGGAAGACGTGAGCTCCCGCAACGCCTCACTGCACCTGCGGAAGGCGCCTTCCAACACCCGCACCGCGCTTCCCGCGCTCCGCTAGTCTACAAGGGAGCGGTGAGAACCACCCCGCACCCCTCGGCCTTTCCTCCACGGGGCGGTGAACGGAGAGCAGGCACCCCGACGCCTAGGGAGCGGCCGCGCGAGGCGCACAGGGAAGTGCCAGGCCCCCGGCCCCAGGCGAGGCCGGAACGCGCGCGCTCTGCGAGCGGGGCATTGGCGCTCCCGGAGCGGGAGGCGGAGGCGGGAGCGGAAGCGCGCGCGGGACGCTGCAAAGCACTCCCACGAGCCGCGGGGTCCGGAATCCTGGCCGCGTGGCTAGGGCAGGGGTGCCCGCACGGCGGGCGACACCTGGGCCGCGGCCCTAGCTCAAGAATGAGCGCGCGGATGGGCGATGCCGCTGCCACGGAGCTTGGCGGGTGGCGCGGAGCCCCCGGGAGCTGGTTTTCCCGGGCGGGCACGTGACGGGGTTGGCAGCGCTTTGGCCCAGGATGGGAGGCGGACGGAGGGGGGAGCGGCGAGCGGGAGGCCGGGGGCGGCCGGCTGGCGCGCTGTGTACTTAGGTCGTGTGCTGGGGCTTTTCTCTCCCAGGAGCCGGCGGGGGAGGGGGAGGGGCCACCGCTCCGCCTTCTCCTTTTCGCAATGTTGACGCAATCTATAAATAGTGGAACAAAAGGACCAACTTCCTCGGAGCTTTGCTGAAACTGCACAAAATATCAAGCTTGGGGGGTTCCCTGGTCCCCGGCGATGGGGCGGGGAGCGCGGCGCCCGGGAAGGGGGCGGGCGCGGCGGCGCGGGCCCCGCCGCGGGGGACACCTGGCTGAGGCACAGCTGCCGCTGCGCCGCACCGCTCCGCGCGAGCCCTGGGCTGCGGTCCTTGCGCGGGCTCGAGAGCTCGCCCGACCCGGGGTCTTCTTCCTCCGTTGACAGGTCAGTGCGTACCGCCCCTTTCAGCACTGGGTTCTTTCCTCAAACCTTCACTTTTAGAAAGGAACTGAGAAAAAAAACAACGCGGCACAACAGCGTCAGCCACCTAATCTGCATCCCCTGGGCTCCACGGCGGGGGCAGCCGAGGGGACTCAGGGAGGCGACCCGCGCCAGCTCTCGTCGTGTAGCGTGTGCCCGCGCGCAGCCGGACGCGAAGCCCGGCAGAACTGGCGTGCGCTGCAGGTCTGTGGGGAGAGCGGAGGCGCGGGCTGCAGTAAGGATCCGGGGCGGGCCGACCCCCGGAGGCGACTTGTCAGGGCCGTAGGCCGCTGCGCACGCCCCGCTACCAGCGCGCCCAGACCGGTGTGAACGCCCAGTCCTGCTGTGGGAGGACTGCACAGAGGAGCGCTGCTACCGCACGCCGCCTCGCCCTTGGCTCCGATGCCCACGCACCCAGCGCGTCTCGAGTCCAGGGGCGCGGGTGGGCGAGGGGACACGCTCGGCCCGAGAAGCCCCGGGCTTGAGCGCGAAAGCCCGCTGCGCCGCCGTGGCGGTTACTCAGGGCGCGGGGAGGGGGCGGAGCTGGCACTGTTGACAGCGGGGCCCGAGCGGGGAGGGTGAAAGTTGGGGAGAGGGGGCGGGCGAGAGGTGGGAGTCGCAGCTGGGGGAGGGAGCGCGCGCGCGGGATTCGGCGGGGCGTGGGGGGCTGAGATCATGTGACGGCCATACGCCCCCGTTACAGGCTGATGGCGGGGTGACGTCACTCCCCCTGACTGCAGGGGGTGGCACTTCCGCTCCCTCCCCCCTTCTGGGTTCCAACCTTTAGAATTCTCAGCTGCAACCGTTCCTAATGTGGGGGGGTGGGCAGGGGCCAGACACGGTTTTTTTTCCTTCGGCCCTAGTCCCTGGCTGTTTCCCTAGCTGCCAAGAGCCCAGGGACTGGTACTCGAGCGTGTCTCGGCCCCCCTCCCGCCGCGCCCCATTGTGTGAGCGGCCAGTGCAGGGCGGGGGCCGATGCCGGCCCCCCGCGGCTCCTCGCTCCAAAGGGGGCAGGGCTGGACCCTGAGCAGCCGCCCGCTGTGTCCTGGGTCTAGACTGCCGTCTGCGCGTTGCCGTCTGCTTCGGCTCCTGCAGGCACTGAGCGGCCTCGCCCTGCGTCCCCAGGGCGCCGGGTGGGTGGTTAGGTTAGGAACCTTTCAGTGGCTCGGGTCCACGGCCCAGCCTGGCGGGTGTGTAGTCAGAGTCTGTCACAGCTCTGCTGGACTGTACTCCAGCAGTCGTTAGGAGCTATTTGGGGAAAAGGGTTTTTGTGACTCAGCGCGGTGAGCGCTATTTATAGGTAGATGCTTTAAGAGTAGAGAAACAACGCTTCCTCGCATCCGGCTGCCCAGTATTGCGAAGAACTCCGTTTGGAGGCAGTAATTACAAGACTTAACTTTTGAAAGAACAGCTTTGTTTGCTACCACCTAGTCTGTAAGACTTAACAGGTTTCAAGAGGAGAGTAGTTAGAATGCAGTTTGAAAATTGGATCTTTTTTCTGGGTAGACAGCAGAATTTGGGGACGTGACCATAGACTGCCTTTTGGAGTAGTAGTTCCTGAGGCAGGAGCATTAATCCGTGGAAGGACATAGCACTTGTAATAGATTGCAGAATATTGAGTTGTTTCTTAACTACAGAATTCATTAAACACAACAGCCATGTTGTGCCAGTGCATAAAGGAAAGGAAAACTGGATGATAATGAAAGTTTCTACACTATATTGTATAACAGGAAGGTGTGTGTGGTGTTTGTCATCAAAAATCAGTTGGGATTATAAATTACATGTTTACTACTCAATTTTTCTTCCCATGAAAGTGCTACAAAGTTTGTGTTGCAGCCTGCGTTTTTAACGGTGCATATGCACACTTTTAAGTCACGGTTTTATTTTAATTACTCCCTCCCCCCATCCATTTGAAAATCTAAGGTGTAAGTGCTAAGGAGCAATTGCAAGGCTGGATGAAGGGAAACAAGAGTGTACACCCAGCCTGGCTTGCACAGCTTTTGCAAAGTAGACTGACTTTTTTTTTTTTTTTTTCAAAGAAAGGTGGTTACCTGTATGGCCAAAGTTAAGCCAGCTGAAAGGAAAAGACATTCAAAACTGAGCAAACAAAGCAGAATGTACTTAGGCCTGTAGGTAAGAACCACAGTTGTGGATGCACCGTGAGGGGACTGAAAATGGGATGTAAAAAAAAACCTGTGATCTAGCTAAGAATTGATTGGGACATTTAGGAACAGTGGGAATAGAAAAGTGACTACTATCACAGTGGGTGGGATGGGAAAACTGACTGTCTGGGGCTAAGGCAAGAGTGTGCACTAGGAAGCAAGGGGACTCTGTCAGGGAAGTGAAACTCTGTTTTGTCCCTTTGGAATTTCATATGTCAGAACTATTACAGTAGAGTTTGAAGTCTGTGGAGTTAAAATACAGATGGTAGCTAAACCATGGGAAGGCTATGATGGATCAAGAAAGGGTGTCAACTGAGAAGAGGTCTGAGAAGGAAGCATGGTGAATACACACAGGCGAAGAGGGAAGCAGGAGGAACCTTTGAAGGACAGTGATGAGTGATTAAAAACAGGTATCATTAGCATGTAGGTAGATCTGCTTCCTTGATAATGATACATTTTGCTGTCTTCGTTCCTTTGTAAGACTGAAAAAACTGTGTAGTCTTGGGAGGGGGGCATACTTTCCCAAAGATTTGAATTTAGAAGGGTAGTGGGGGGGGAATTAAATCTTTTATCTTCCTCTTTTTTAAAACTAAGTATACTTAGGGAAAAAGAAGAAATGTAGGAAATCAAACTTCTTTCCCCGGTTTAGCTCTAAGCCTTCAAGGAAAACATTTATGAAAGACTGTGTCCTCATGATGCTTTCTGTTCCTGTGGCATTTCAAAAACACAGTCTCCAACAGTTAGTACTGGAGGTGCTAAGAAGTTTGCCCTGCTATGGAAACAAAAATGACAGGAGAAGGTTTTCTTTTCTGTCCTTTATCTCCTTCCTGTTATAGTTAACCTGAGCTAGAAATTTATTGGATGCAGGGACTCATGTACACAACAAACCATCCCAAAACTTACTGTCTTAAAACGTAGTATTACTTTGCTCATAAATATACAATGTGGACATGGCTCAGCAGGGACAATTTCTTTTTAATCTACTTGATGTCAGTTGAGGCAGCCCAAAGGCCAGGGGCTGGCTTCTGAAGGCTCGTCCAACTTGCTTGGTTGGTGATTAATACTGACTGATGGCTGAGACTTGAACTGGGCTATTAGCCAGAACACCTATGCATGGTGTCTGTATGTGATCTGGGCTTCCTCAGAACAATGTGGCTGTGTTCCCAGGAGCCAAAGACAGAGAGCCAGGTGGAAGATGTATCACTTTTTATGATTTAGGTGTAGAAGTTGTGCTGCACCGTATCTTATCACAGTGTATTTCTTAAAAGCAAATTACCAGGACCATATGTATCCTAGGAAGGGGAAATCAAACTCTTGATAGGAGTGTCAAAAATATGCAGCATGTCTAAAATCACATGCAACTTCAGATAGGTAGATTATAAACATTTTTATTGTTAATTTCATGGTTAAACCTAAGAAACCAAGTAAATAGCCTCTTTCTGATATTAGAATAACATATAAAAACTCAAACATTTAAATGTTTCAGCAGGGCTAGTCCTGAGCCAATTTGGGTAGACAGTTTGTTTCATAATTTCAACCTTCTTTGCCTTTGTGACTATTCACATTTTCTACAGGTGGGGCCTTCTGTTTATATACACACGTTTTTTCCTCAAGTTAGGGAGAAACCTGCACAGTGACTAAACCTCTAAGCAATAATCTGGTCCTCAAACTTTTCTTTTCCACTTCACTGAATCATTAGCAAGGCCATAATGTCCATCCTTCTCAAAGTTAAAAGGCAGTGTACTAAGAGATCATTCCAGTAAGTAATTTATAATAACACATAATTAAGATGACACTTCTAATAAAGGATTACATTTTTAGATGTCAGGGTATTGACTTTTTTGGCCTTGTTTACTCATCAGAGTTAATAATTCCAAAGGAACAATTGAGATTTTGCTAGAACTTTCGTTGTGTTTCCTTTTAAGTTTTTTTTAACATTTGATTATTACAGTATCAAACTGATGTGTCTTCCACTTCTACAGTGCATACACCATTTTAATTTCTTTAAAACCAGTGTGCAGATGTTGGTTTGTAAAGAGACTTAAGAATTATTTAAAGGAGCCAGGTGTGGTGGCACACCCCTGTATTCCCAACGCTCTGGAGGCTGCCGCCTGAGGATCACAAATGCAAGGCCATTGTGGGCTACACAGTTCTAGGCCAGCCTAAACTACATAGCAAGACCCTGTCTCAAAAAATCAAAACAAAAACAAAAACCTATTTAAGGAATGAAAATACAATTCTTTGAGTAATCAAAGTTAAGCTTTTCTTATAATCTAGTGTTTTAAGCTCTTGTTAAGCTAATTTTAATTTATACATCTTTGAGTTTCTCTTTGACTAAATGTACTTCCTTTATAACTTAGAGATGGAAGTAGTATTTAGGCCATTTTAATAATTTATACTTTCCTGAAAGCTGTCTGATACACTTGGTAATTTTGCATAATTACGAGTGAAAAATCACTGTAAATTCATACTATACACATTTTTATATAAGTGCTGTATATCTAGGTAGTGAACAAATATGTGTTTATGAATCCTTTATGTTTAGTTTAGTCAAAGTTATTTTTGAAGTAGCTTATTAAAAAAAGTAAAATGAAGTGTATCTCTGTTTTTAGTTTCTTATATAGCAGTGATTTTTTAAAAAAATTGATACAGCATTTCATGTGTGTGTGTGTGTGTGTGTGTGTGTGTGCGCGCGCATGCATGTGTGGCTTACTGGGGATTGAACCGAGAGCTTCACTCATACTAGGCAAGTGCTTTGCCACTAAGCTACATCTCCAGCTCAACACAGCATTTCTGTTCATTAATAGAGTTTGCTATCAGGCCCCGAACTGTTCTTTCTTCTCTGTGACTTCACAGCTACCATGGAGGCTGCCCAAAGGAACTTAAGTAAACACTTTTAGATTAAGTAATGCAGTCCTAGAGGAACCACCTCAACCAACCTATGCCATATACTTTTACAAATGCTATTTTTCCATATGCTGGAATGCACATTACCCTATCTAGAGAATGACTTCACACTGAGGATAACATGAAAGAATATTGCAAGTGGGCCAGTCTGTCCCTAGACATTGCAAATGAAAGCAGGGTTGAGGAAATTGTTTCAAAGTAGGTACCTAGTGAATTTATTAACCTTATAAACTAAGCATTTTAGAAAGTACTATAATAAAACTAGAACACTGAGAAATAATTTTAAGTATGATATTGCTAGCTAACAGTAAAAAGGCTGTGTCTGCTAATATATTGACTAAATACAGTTGAATTTTATTAAGTAAATTAATTTGGACCCATAAGGTTATTTTTCTTCAAAGTTCAAAATAAAGTTTACTTTTACAGGAAATAGTGCCAGATACCAGTTGTAGTGATGCATACCTGCAATCCCAGCACTTGGCAGACTGAGGCGGGAGGATCATTGGTCAAGACCCTGTACCGAAAAAAGAAAAATCCAAAGTCAATACAAAGATTTTCAACATCTGGGCAAGACTTTATGTTAAACATCAAAGAAAGATAAAGAATGTTAACTCCTTGAGATAGTAAAGTTATTAACATGAATATATAAGTAAAACTTCGTGGTGGAATTTGTAGGAAGGTAAGCTAAAGGAATTGCTGAACTTTTAGGAAAATGTTTTTTGCCACACATGATCTTAGTTCCTAACAGATGCTATATTTGCCTTTATTAATTCTTAAATAGTACTTAATTAGATATCACAGTTTAGGGTCATGTTGGCTTTGCCTTAAAACTGCAGATTTTTTTTGTTTGTTTGTTTTATGGCTTTGAATATTGCTTCGAGGTTGTGTAAGGCTGTATGATTCCCTCCTCCTTCTAAGTAATTTTGTCTTCTGTTTGGTCTGAAAAGTTCTTCATTCCTAATAGTCAATAGTTTAACCAAGGATATGCCTCAATATTGAATATTATATGACCATTTTTCTTTAAACATTTTATTCCATTCTTTATTTTGTGATAATTCTCTACCGTTATAACTTTGATGCTTTTTCTGAATCATCAGTTGCATTGTTTACTCAGGGAGATGAATCAGTCTGTATTATGTCATCTTGGTCTCACTTCTATATTATCTTTGCTGTTACTTTAGTCTATTTTCCTTCTACATTCACTGCAATTTGTTAATTTCTTTGATTAAAATTCATTTATTAACAGATTTATCAAGTACCTGCTATATAGGCCAGGCACCTATGCTAAATATGATTGTATCTCTGCCTTTATAAAGCTCACAATTTAGTGGAGAATAGGGATAAAAAGTTACAATGGCATGTAGTGATAAAAACAAACTTACGTAAGGAATTAGAGGAGGAAGTGAGAGGATAGAAAACTACATTTTAGGAAGAGTAGAACAGGCTTCTCTAAATTGACTTTTGAGATGATACCTGCATGAAGTGAAGCAGTACACTAAGGGAAAAATTAGGCAATACAAACATGGAGAAGTGGACAGACCAAGACCCTGAGGTAGGAAAGCAGTGCGTGCAAGACAAGAGTGATCAGTGCCAAATGAGTTACCATGAAAGAAATGGGAGATGAGACTAGAGAGATGAATAAGCCAATCACAAAAGTAGTCGTAGGACCTAGCAAAGAGTTTGAATTTTGTTCTAAATGTAATGAGGAGTGGGCAGTTGAATTTGTGTTTTAGAGGAGTCACAAGGGCAAAAAGAAGGAGAAAGTTCTTTCCCCCTTCTCTTCACCTTTTTCTATTACTATTTATTGATGAAACTTGGCAGTTTAGTACAAATACAATTTGCAGAGTGTCTTAGTTACTTTTCTGTCATTGTTGGGACAAAATACCTGACACCCAAAGTTAAAGGAAAGGTTTATTTAGCTCAAAGTTCATAATCAGCTGACTCCAATTGGAGCAGGGTGGCATGGCAGAAGGAAAACAGTTCATGGCAGCAGAAGACAGCAAAAGCAAACAAGAGCAAAAAAGAGGGAGAGCGAACCTCTTTTCCTTCCTTATATTGTAAGCAGGCTACTACTCCCCCCGCCCCCACCTCCAAGGCAGATGTAGCACTCATACCATCTTCTGTACCCTCTTGCACAGGATGAGGATGTTTATAAAGTGAGGATCCTGGCCCCTTGCTGAGTCCCTTCATTTACCTTTTAAACTTCTCAAGTGGACACAATGTATCAACCATTACAATCCACCCCATGTGGATTTGGCAACCAGACATATTTCTTTAAACAGGTTTCCAGATATGTTTATTCATATCATTTCACAACTTGAACATCATAACATATATTTAACAATTCTTAAGAATCAGTATTAAGTCTATCAACATTGTATTACATTAAAACCATAACATTCTTCCTCTGATCCCCCAAAGACTCACGCACATCCCCTTATGCAAAAGGCATTTAGCCCATCTGTAACAGTTACCAAAGTCCTAACAGTTCCAGCATTGCCGAAAAGTCCAAGACCCAAGTGTCCACCAAGATGTAAGGCAAACTCTTAGCTGCAAGCACCTGTACAAATGAAAAGTTAAACAGTTCCAACATTCAATGGCACAAGATAAACACTTGCATTCCAAAAGTTACAAATGGGAATACAAAGGATTGGGACCAAAGCAAGCTCAAAATCCAGGAGGGCAAATATTAGCTCATATAGTTCCATGTGCATCATTTGAGGCAATCTGTGGCAAATAGCTCCAAAGGGTTTGAGTGGCTCCACCAGTCCAGCACTTCTGGTGGTTATACCACCCACGGCTTCTCTCTTGGCTTGGCTTTGATCCCTCTCAGGTTTCCTTAGATGATCCACGTTCCTGGCTTTTCCAAACTTCTGGGTTTTCTGCTGCACCTTTGGCTTCATACTGACAGCTTCATATACTACCCTCTCGGGACACATTGACTGGCCTCCTAGGTCTTCTGAAATTGGAGCAGAAGCCTTGTTAACTGTAACTCTTAAATTTGTACGTACCTAAAACCAGTACCACATGGATGATGCCCAGGTCTGCTGCCACCTGGAGCAGTAGCCAGGCTTTCCTCTCTTGGCGATAGGCATTGAGTGCCTGGATTGATGGGCACTCAGAATCCAATTCTGAGAAACAAATTCTCTATGCTGCCGCCATTCTGGAACAAGGTGCCCTGTGGCTTTTTTTCTCAAAGCAAATTGTTTTACTTCTGCAATTTTGAGGCTGCAAAGGGTGGAGTCCTGCTGCTTCTTGTGATGTACTCAGGCCATCTTTTCTACTCTCCTGTTCCTTCTCAGCAATCAAGATCTCCTCTGCTCTCTCTTTGCTGACCACAGCTCTACTGGAGCTTCCCTTCTGGCCAAACTCACAACATTTTAAATCATCCTGCTGGGTTTTTTGCTCTTGATTCTCAACATAGATCTGGCTAAAAGCCCCTAACAACAGCCATGCCACAGCCTCAATATTCAACTGCCTTGAAATTTCTTCTGCCAGATTAGTTAGTCCACCACCCTTAATCTCAGTCTTACAGAAAGTCACTGGACACAATTACATAGAGTTCCAGTCCCAGCATCACAGAAGCAAAGTATGAGAAAATTCATTGCTAAGGAATAACAGTTAAATAACTGGCACAAAGAGGAATTAAGAATGATTTCTAGGTTTTGACTTAGCAACTAGATGAAAATTATGCCAGTTACTGACTTGGGGAGAAGGAAATTATGGAGAAACTTGTTGGGGATAGAGAGAGCTTTTGCCTAGCACATAGGCCCTGGAATGGATGGATGGATGGTTGGATGGATGGATGGCTGGATGGGTATACATAAAAAGAAACTTATTTTAAATAATGCTAACTTTAATGTCATGCAGGTCTGTAATCCCAGCACTTGAGAGGCTTATGCAGGAGGGTCATTGCAAGTTTGAGACCAACCTGGGCTACAAAGTGAACTCTAGCCCAGCCTGAACTCCATAGTGAGACCCTGTCTATTTTTTTTTTTTTGGCACCAGAAATTGAACTCACAACCTCACACCTGTCAGACAGGTGCTTAGGTCACTGAGCCAAACTCCTGGTCCTGGTTTTTTGAGGCATGGTCGCACTGTGTAGCTCAGGCCAGCCTTGCACTTGCATTGTAGCCCAAGTGGCCTCAAACTCACAACGCTCCTCTTCCTCAGCCTCCCAAGTGGTGGAATTAAGTGAGACCCTGTCTTAAAAAAAAAAAAAAAACTTTATTGTCTATTAGACATCTAAATGGAGTTGCTAGACTACCAGTTGAATATGAGTCTAGAACTCAACAAAAGTATCAGGGATAGAATACAAATTTTAGGAGTCCTAAGAATGCAGAGAGTATTTAAAGCCAAGAGATTAGATGAGATGATCTTGGAGGAAATAAATGCTGATGAATGAGAAAAAGAGGGTGAGGAATATGCTTGGGGCACCTGTTTGGGAAGAGAAAAATAATCTGATGAGGTTGTTAATTTCAAGAGTGATTTACTTGGTGGAGACAATACTAATTGAATAAATTGAGAATGTAAGGGAAGTGGAGACTGCAAGTACAGGCAGTCTCTGAAGAGCTGAGATATAAAAGGACTCTTTTTCTGTAAATAGAGGAGGATACAGAGTGTGGGGTGATAAGAAGGGGGAAAATGTTCAGTAAATGGAGGGTATCATCACAGGAACACAGTCTTTGAAAATTCAAGAAAAGATAGATCCAGAGCACACATAGGAGGGCTTAGCCTAGATAAGAGCAAGGATAACTGATACTCCATAGCAAGAAAAGAGTATGTACCAATACAGATGAAGAGAGATTCATAGATTTCAACGTGGAAAAGATGAATTTCTCTTGTTGCAGCTTCTACTTAACAGTGGAACAAGCTTGAAAAGAGTGGGCAGATGTGTGGGAGATTTAGGAGACAAGAAATGGAACATAATCCTCTTGGAGAACAGAAGAATAAATTGACTAGGTGAATGTTCTGGGATTGCCAGTTATTCCCCCCAAAGAATTTGATTTCTAGCTATATTATTTCAGTTCTTGATGTTATAAATTTATTTTGAAATAATAGTATTATTTTGACATTTGATGCCATATATTATAGACATTTTTTCCCTAGCTGTCCCTACTAATGTTTTTAAAGGAATTTTTACTGTTTTTCCCATTTTGTAAAGTATCTGGGCAAAGAGATTTTATGATCTGCCTTTACTCCCACATTCGTCTTGGAAGTCTAGAATAATGTTTTTATGTGAATGACGCTTCATACTTTTCCAGGTCAGTCTATATATAGGAATGTAATACATAAGAAATTTTGGTCATGTTGTATATTTTAGAATGGTTACCATTTAATGAATGTTTTGAGCCAGAGACTGTGCTAGGCATTTTACATACAACTTTAAAACTTGTAATAACCCTACCGAGTAAGTATTATGACCAGTATTTCTACAAGAAATCTTTTTTACTGGTGATGTAAGATCATAGGATGTTAACTGAAGCTCACAGTTAACCAAAATAAAAGGTAAGAACAAACTTTTCTCTCTTTTGTTTTGTGTCAAAAATTTGCATTTAAGAGACTATTCTTTTTGAAGTACAAAATAATAGTTTGCAAAAGTGTACCACACAAACTAAGGGGACAACTTTTTATATGCTTTAGCATTGAACTGGTGGGAAACTTGATAACTGACAGATTGAAGGACTTCCATTAAGTCACAGATTTGTGACTTAATGGAAGTATCCCTTCTCTAACCATGTCCATCACCATCACCTAAGATTCTGAAAGCCTATATATAGGTATGTAATACATACAAAACATTTAGTAAACTGTATTAAACTACTATAATTTAACAACTTACAGGGTATGCATCAATGAGTTCTTTACTTGAAATTCTGTTATTTGGATTTAAATAGTGCCACATTTTTCTCTTGTTCAACAATATATGTACACATAAATGTATATATTTATGTTCATGTGATAATGAAAATAGTGGGACATAAATACATACATGATAAATATTGGTGTCTTGGTTACTTTTCTCATTACCGAGACAAAATACCTGACACCCAAAATTAAGGAGGGAAAGGTTATTTAGCTCACAGTTTGTGGAGGTTTCAGTCTGTAATCCACTGGCTCCAAGGCAAAGTGGCACATGGCAGAGGGTTGAGGGGAAAATACAAAAGCAACAAAAGCACAAAAGAGAGAACAAGCCTCTGTTTCTCCCTTACGTTGTGTGGGTGGGTGTAGCCTACACACCTCCAATCCCAGCACTGTACAATGAACCATTCACAAACTCCAGATTGAGCCGTCTCTGAAAAGCTGCCTCCATGACTACATGAGGCTTTGGGGGAACATCCAGACACAAACCATTGGATTTCTTTTTCCACTTATAAAAGTAGCACATGGTAAATTTTGAAAATATGCTAAACTATTTTTAAAAGAACAGCAGAAAAAAAAATAACCAACAGTTCCTTTATTTAGAGGCAACTTACTACAGACGTATTTTTATGCAGTTAAACTGATGAAATTTAAACTGCTTGTACAGTGGTGCCTTGGTTTATAAACTTAATTTGCTGTATGATTTTGGAAAAGATGACCATGTTTGTGTGGGAAAGATGACTGCCATCATGTTTGTTACTGGATGCAGAGTTGGCAAACAAAATTTTGTCAAATGCATAACAATATTCAAAACCATTTTCAGTGGCTTCATAGTATCCCCAAATAAAATACTATTTTCTTAACTTTCTTACAATATTGTTGTGAACTTTTTTATTCATAAGTCTGTTTTAGCAGACTTACAGATTATTTCCTAAATTTAAGGTACATTTCTAAAGATTAGGCTTCTTTGTCTCCTTGAAAAAATATAAAAATTAATTTTTTAAAATTTTCAGCATACTTCAGTATTGAAAAAAAATCTAAGGCACAAAATGTCTAAGGCTACCTTTTAAAATGGAGAACAATATTTAAAGTTAGAGTCAGAGCTCTGCTTGTCTTGTTTTGCTTTGTTTGCAATGCTAGGGTTCAAACCCAAAACCTTAGGTATGCTAGTCAAACTTTCTGCCACTGAACCTGATTCCCAGTTTTGTTTTTAATATTTAAAACTTGAATGAAAATATGCTCTTCAAAACATTATTTTGGGGCTGGAGATTTAGCTCAGTGGCACAGCACCTGCCTGGCAAGCGTGAAGTCATGAGTTCTATTCCCGGAACCCCCAAAAAACAAAACACACACATACTATTTTTTGGTCAGGTTCAAAATTTACCTGAAGAGTGTAAGTTTATACTTATTTCCACTTAATGCTTTTATTTTTCAAAGTATCACCATGTCTTTTACTATTTCCACAAATGTTCTCCCAATAGTTTCTCTTCCCAGCTTACACATGTAGTCCACTAATGCATGGAAGACACTGACAAATGAGTAAATCAATAAAAGTTATAGTTCCATTATTTAGTATTATTTAAATGAGACAAATAATTTGGGCACACTTGTAATCCCAGTTACTCAAGAGACTGAGGCAGTGATGACAAGTGGTAGCAAGTGTAAGGCCTGCAGGGGAAATTTAGCAAGTCATTGTCTCAAAATAAAAAAGAAGCTAGAGATGTAACTCCTGGTTAGAGTGCTTGCCTAGCATGCATGAGGCCTGGGGTTCAATCCTCAGTACCGAAAACGTTTGTTAAATAATTTTTAGGAAATACAAATGATCTCTACAAATCTTTTCAGACAATGATCATCTAGTTGTGCCTAGTATGCTCCCCCTCACCAAAAAAAAAAAAAAAAAGGCAGAACAAAGTTCAAACACTTTAGTCTAATCCTCAGTCCTCTCTATAATTCATTCTTTGCCAACATCAGATGTAGTATATTGTAGCAGAAAATAAGATGGGCCAAATTTTCGGAGTAAGGAAACCTATATAATGTGAGTAGAAGTGCTGGAATTGAGACTTTAGGTGAACTTTTAACTTTCTAGACACTAGACTCTAGAGTCTAGAGTATCAATGCAAAATCATTGCAAAATGATGGATTTTGACTAAACAATCTTTAAAATCCTTCCAGCTTTTAAAATTCACTATATATCTTTCTTTAAAATGTTTCTTCTGTTATGTTCCTATGAAAACCCTTTATTTCTGTCAACCAATCCTTTATTTCTGATTCAATCTTACTCCTTTTAATTTAGGTCTTCTTCCTACATAGTATTATTTCCTTATCTGTAGTATAAGAATTTGAAACTGCATCGGTCTGATTCCCCAAGTCTGTGTTCATAAACTCTGAATATGCTGCTGACCACTTTTCTTTCAACTTTATTTTAGCTGTGCAGTCCTTGTCCTTTCCGCCTTTTTTTTAACCCGACATAAATAAATGGGAATACTACTTATCTTTAAATTTTGCAATACATCATAGTTCAATTGGGTGAAATAGTTAGAAAAGCAGCTACTTTTTTCCATCTGAATTTAGGTTTTTTAACTAGTCCTCAAAGAAGCATCACACAATTAAGCACCCAGAAAAAATTCAGGAGTTAATTAACAGAGCTGCAGGATTAGGGGTGATGGTTTGGGAGGGAGTATAATCCAGTATATTTGCAAATTCGAAACCAAGAGCATGAATAACTTCTATTGAAGCTTAACTCAGAAAATTATTCCTTTGAATTTTAAGTACAGATGAGCATATACAAATAATTTGTGTATTCAATTATGTCTCCCCCCCACACACACACTCCCCCAGCACTAGGGATGGAACCCAAGGCGTCTTGAATACTAGGAAACACTTTACTCCTCAGCTACATCCCTAGCCCTGGTCATTCTTTGAAAAATATTTAATAAGTGCTGATTAACCCCTATTCTGTAGCAGGAAAAACTAGTGCATTCATTTAGCATATGCAAAATTAAAGTTTGTATTAAATTGCAAGATATGAAAATAAAAAGATGGTTCTATCGTTTTTTTAACAGAATGCATGCCCATTCAGAAATACTGAAAACAAATACCTCTCTCTAGTTTTTTCACTACCATAAAGACCTCAGTATAAAGTGAGGGTCAAGGAAAGTATTCTGTTACAGTGTCATTCTGAAAACTGCCAAGCTCAGCATTTTTTGATGTACTGAACTAAGGTGCATATACAGATATTATATTGTCACATTTACCTACGTGGGCATTATTTTCTTTCAAAGTAAAGTTTTATCATGTAAATAACAACTGGGCATGGTGGCATACACTGTTACCCTAGCACTCAAGAGGCTGAGGCAGAGGATTACTATGTGTTTGAGACCAGTTTGGGAATACATAGTAATTTCAAGGCCAGCCTCAATTACACAGTGAGACCCTATCACCAAAAACCAACCAAATAGATAAATAAAAGAGATTTTTACTAGAAATGTTGGCAGTCAGAATGATATGGACACCCTCTATACCAGCAACCAGAGAAAAACCAATGTTAACATTCGTGTATGGTTCCTTCCTGCATTTAAACTACACAGTTGCTGAATACACTCATGCATCACTGAAGTACAGGATTACAAAGTCATTAGGCAATATATAATCTGATGGGACCCCTATCATACATGTAGTCCACTGTTGACTGAAATGTCGTTACATGGCACATAGTAGCATATAGTTTTATATACTACTTTTCATTATGATTACTTTTTCATATTTACTGATATTTTTACAAGCATGTTTTTAATATCTACATAGCATTCCAACATACAACTATACCAAAATGTATCCATCCCTTCATTTCAAATATTTAGATTGTTCACCAGTGGATGCAGTTATATAAGGACATTTTAGAATCCATATTCGTCTACTAGTACTCAAAGTACTGTTGTTTGTCTGATCTTCTGTCATGTTCCTTTTGTAGAACAAAAAGGTCATTGTGGTTCTTCTTCTCAATGCTTTTCAGCATGGCTTTTTCTCAGTACAAAACTCCACTTTGAGCATGTCCTTTCCCCTTCTAAAACTGTATTGTCCCTGAATGAGGTCCATATTTCTGCATATTTGCAGTAAAATAGTGCGAATTAAAGCCAGTTTTTGCCAGTGTTCAGTCTGGATAATGTAGATTTTAGCTTTAAAAACAAATTGAAACCCGTGAGATTAAAACTTCATTGGCAAACATACAGGCAAAGAACCCTGTTAGCATACCAGAAAATGTGATCTTGGAAGGAAAGAAAGAAGAGGGAGTTAACTAGAGGGAGTTAACTATCATTTGTAATTTTGCCACAATCCTAAACTTATAGTATGAATTGTTATTACTTTGAAACATTAGAGGATTTAAGTACAAAATTAGGAAGAGTAAAACTTAAGGTCTTAACTGGCAAATTCAGTGAAAGCCTACAAAATCTGGTCTCTAGTTGAGGTTTTGACTTTGTAATATCTGTATTATGTTAACAGTGACCACCTTCTTTATTAACTTTTATTCCCCTCCCCATAAAGTATAGATATATCAGCACTATTTTTGAAATTAGAAAAATCCTGGGGTAAATTTTTTTTTTCAGTTTAATAGCTTCTGGTTGGGAAATCTGTAAAACCTCAGTTGTGCCTGTTCACCAATGTGACCTCATGAGTTAAGTTTTTTAAAACTCCAAATTGCTATTAAGTAACTGTAGAGTCAGTTTGGTACCTGAAAGAACATTCATGTTAAAAAAAATTTATTTCTACTAGACGCTATCAACATTACGGTTCTAGATGATAGACTTTTAGTAATTTTAATCTAACTATCATCTTACAAAACAGGAAAGAAGTGCCCAGATAAATTTAGAAAAGTATCTTTAGTATTCATCAATAAGTTTGTTTGTTTCTAGAGGTGTTAGAGATTCCTAACACCCCAGGTTATAAGAATATGTAATCATCAGTGTTTAAATAATCCTAGAAAGTGATCTGATTTGGATCCTAAGTATACATTTCCCCTTATTATTCCTAACAGAGGATGCATTTTACCTTTCTCCACTACCACAGACACAAAAGGAAGTGTCTACACCAGTGGTGGTGAACCTATGGCATGCATACCTCACTGAGCTGTTTGTTACTGAAAACTCTAAAAGGTTCCTCATTACTACTTGGTGCTCATCTGCCATAAAATCTAAGAGCAAGTCACTTTGGCAAGCCACAGTGTTGTACCAGTCCTAGGAGGAACATTTGCAAATATCCCATTGAGCATATCCCTGTGGCCTCTCAATTGTGCTTCAGGAAATTCATTTACATACATTACAATATAAATGGTGCCTCCTAGAATTGTATATCAGAGAGACATGCATATGTTTTATATATTGAATTTAGGTAGACTAATTGCCATAACAGATCAACTCAAAAAAGAATAAAGGCTCAAATTTGTTTCTTGCTGAAGTAAACAAGTAGTTCAATACCTAGTTTAAAAGGTCTTTCTGTACTTAGACCTTTAGTACGCAACATCCAAGGTTTCCTTGAGAGGTTTCTCTGTGTGGAGATCTTCTCTGTTTTAGTATGAAGGAGAGTTTTTTAGGGAAAGGAGCTCAAAGTAATACATATCATTCCCATTATATTTACTATAATTTAGTCACACACAGCTAAATAAAATGGATGCTAAGAAATTAAGTTTATCAAAAAGTGAGAACAAGCCAGATGTGGTGGCACATATCTGTAATCCCAGGCTGGAAGATTTCTAATTTCACCTTAGGTTCCTTTTTTAACAGATTATTTAGAAGTATGTTCTTTTGTTTGTAAGTGTTGAAGAGTTTCCCAGATAGCTTTGTATTCAGGCAGGAGGATCACAAGTTCAGGCCAAGCCAGGGCAATTTAAGGACACCCTGTCTCACAGTAAAAAACACAAAAGAGGCTAGGGATGTAGCTCAGTGCAGAAACCCTGGTTCAGTCCTCAATACTATTAAAAAAAAAAAAAAAGTCATTACTTGCTTGAGTATTCTGTACCACCACCACACCACAGATTCTAAAGTGGTTACCAAAAAATCCTGAAACCGCCGGGCGTGGTGGCGCACGCCTTTAATCCCAGCACTCGGGAGGCCGAGGTAGGCGGAGCGTTGTGAGTTCGAGGCCGGCTTGGGCTACAATGCGAGCGCAAGGCGGGCCTGAGCTACATAATGCGACCCTGCCTCAAAAACCCAGGGCCGGGAGTTTGGCTCAGTGCCTTAAGCGCCTGACCTGGCAGGCGCGAGGTTGTGAGTTCAATCACCGGTGCCGCAAAAAAAAAAAAAAAAAAAAAAAAAAAATCCTGAAACCAACCTCTGTGTGTCAATTTTTAATAAAGTAAGTCTGAAATCATAAACAAGTATTCTATGTAAATGTCGGTAAAAAATTCAAATCTATAGTTTGATGCTTTTCTTCCTCTGTATTTTCATATTAATATTTGTGTCTGATTTTATATGTACTTATGGCCACATGAAGAGAACAGTAATATACTACTCAATCAGTTTTTTTCTTTTTTTTTGACAATGTAAAACTTGAGGGCATGGCGAAAATGTGTAAAATAGTCTAAATATAGTATACTGTCATGGTGAAAAGAAAATAACTGAGGAACTGCTGTTAATTTGGCATCACTAGAAACAGCATCTTTTGGTATAGTTTTCCCAATTTTGCTGTTGCCAGAAGACTGTAAATGGTAAAACAGGTCAGAGTGAATGTCTCTTAGTTTAAGTATTTGAAAATTATAGAACACATGGTTACCCTTTATATACCCTTATTCTGACACTTCAGCAATTCCTTGAATGTGTCTACACAAATTGGTGTTCATGCACAATAAAATCCTTGGGTAAGTTGGAGTCCACTTGGCAAGCCATGTTCCTGCAAATGTTCCTGGGAGGAATATTTACATTGATTTGTTAACGAAACAATTAAGGAGTACTTAAGTATTGCAAAAATCCAGGGTAATCTCTGTTTCTCTTCTGTGAAGAAGAAATGAAGGATCTTTTAGTTAATTATTCCTATTTCCTAAACTACACCATTCCCATACAAATTTCTACAGAAATATCAGGAAAAGATTCAATTTCATCAGCCTAGAACTTTTATATTACTTTAAATATTTGTGGTAAAATGTTAACATAGAGATGTTTCTGTAACTTTGTTTTTTTCCTTGTAGAAAACTTGATTTTTAAGTTCTTAAACACTGAAGGACAGTTTACCTCGAAGTCACATTATTGTGAATGAAATAGCAAAAAATAGAATCTTTGTATCTGAATTCCTTGAAAGACCACACTAACCCAAAGAATATGTCTTAGAAGACAAAGTGGAAGCCTGCCTATTGTGTGCCTTTTCCTGCAGTATATGAAGCACTGTGGTACATACAATATATTAACATTTGTTGCATAATCTTTTAATTCATTACATAACAGATATAGAACAGAGATGAATATATGTGCAAAGCTGATGTATGTGAAAAGCTTTTTGTGCTAATGAAACACAAACTATAAATACTTTGTTGGGGGATATGGAAAAATGAAATGATTTAAACCTAGATCTAGTGAAATTCCACAAAATTTGACTTGCTTTATTCTTTTTTTTTCACTCAGTTTGAAAAGGTTTCTAATTTCACCTTAGGTTCCTTTTTTAACACATTATTTAGAAGTATGTTATTTTGTTTCTAAGTATTGAAAAATTTCCCAGATAGCTTTTGTATTGATCTCTAATTTTGATCAGAGAAGATAGGACCTAGAAATTTATTAGAACAGACAAGTCATATTTTTTAAGTAGTGGTAGACTTGGATTTCCAGAGAGAAAAGATAATCATTTAGTCATCAAATGCTTAATATGTGTTCAGGGCACAAGAGAAATAGCAAAAAACAAAATAGGGAGGTCATCTTGCAGTCACCATACTTTGATAGGAACAAGTAAGAGATTATAAAGATGAAATTGAAAGCAAAAGAGCTAGTGTTTGGCTTATATTAAAAGGCCTTAAGTGCTAGGATGTTTCTAAGTGGGAGAAACATTCTGGGAAGATATTTGATATGCAGTAAGTTCATGTCACTGCAGTCAGATTGTGTTCCTTCTCTTGGTTGCCTCTCTAGCCTCCTAGGTAACTTTATAATTACCAGTATAATACAAAATAAATAAGGTTCCCAACTGAGGTGTGTGGAGAGCAAAAAGGGAAAGGATAGTAAGCAAAAAAGTTTCAATCTTCTATCTCCTTTTATCATCCAAGGCTAGTAGATGGAATATATTATCACTACTCTCTTCCTAGGAATAGTATTTGTCTATAGTGATTCAATTCCTGAAGCTTCTGCTCTTTTCTTCCTGGTAGGATCACTAAAGGAAAGGAGATTGTATTTCAGTTCAAATATTTTCTAGTCCATCCAGGTTTTCCTTATTCACATGGCAACACTTCTGAATAGAATGATGAAAACTGTTAAATGCTTTATACAGGCTAGTAGGAAGGAGTATGGCAGAATAGGGGGGAGCTAGGAAATATGAAGAGAGTGTGTAGTATGAACTCAACAATTAGAAGTGCAGATTAAGTGGACAGCTATATAAATAAAAAAGTATATATGTGAAGTACATTATAGTAGGAACTACTGTAAGTATGTATAGTAGTAACTATAAGCAGTAACAAGTTTAGCAATCCTATACGAAGGAAAGAAAATAAGATTATAAATGTAAAGGTCCAACAACATGTGCCTTCCCCATGAGTAGCTGAGAAATCTGAAAGAAATCTCTTGAAGGCAAAAAAGAATTTAATGTCAAGCTATGTGGGATGTGGTGGCAAATCTATGGCATGCGTGCTGCAGCAGGCTGTTTGTTATCATTGCAAGCTTTAAAAGATTTGCCATCACTGCAAGAAGGTAGAGAACTCAAGCTTTCTTAATAAGCTATGAGGCCTGTTGATGAATGTGTGAAAGGTATTATATAAATTAAAACTCTAGAGACTGAGGAAATGAAATGAAGATCAAATGGCTATGTGTGATCTTTACGATATGTTATTAATTTCAGACAGTAAATTACATACCACTTGGTTGTACATATGTAAAGTTCTAGAAAATTCATACTAATCTATAGTGACAAAACACACCAGTAGTTCCTTGGTGGGAAGATTATAAAGAGGCAGAGAAAACTCTTTAAGGATGATGGATTTCATCAGTTCTAACCTTTCCAATCTGAGTCCTTAAATTTCATTTTCTCACCTCATTGCACTAGTTATAAACTCTGATGGATGTTAAATAAAAGTACAAAAAGCAGACATCTTTATAGTGTTCCTAATTTTAGAGGGAACACATACAATCTCCCACCATTAGGTAAACTGTTATGTGTAGACTTTTTGTTGATGTCATTTATCTGATTGAAAGTACCCTTCTATTCCTAGTTGGCAGAGTTTCTTTTTTTTTCCACTCAAAAATACAGAATTTCTCATATTTGTGTGTGTATATTGAGATGGTCATATTTCCTAGTTAAATATGGTTAATTTACATTGTTGCTTTTTTAAAAAATGTTAAGCCAACCACATATTACTGAAATAAACTTCACCCAGAAGTATTGTCCTTTTTTTTTTTTTTTTTTTTTTTTTTTTTTTTTTTTTTTTTTTTTTTTTTTTTTTTTTTTTTTTTTGTGGCACCGGTGTTTGAACTCACAACTTTGCACCTGCCAGGCGCTTAAGCCACTGAGCCAAACTCCCAGCCCTAGTTTTCTGAGACAGGGTCGCACTATGTAATGTAGGTCACACCGGCCTTGTGCACATGTTGTAGCCCAAGCCGGCCTCGAACTCACAACGCTGCACCTACCGCAGCCTCCCAAGTGCTGGGATTAAAGGCCTGTGCCACCACCCCCGGCTTGTCCTTTTTATATATTGCTGGATAGCACATGACATTTTCTTTAGAATTATTACATCTGCATTCATGAGGGAAGTTGGTTTGTAGTTTTTTCTTACAATGTTTTTATGTGATTTGGGCATTAGGCTAATACTGGCCCAAAGGATAAATTGGGAATTAGTTCTAACTCTAGTTTTCCAGACATTTGAATAACTGATGTATTTTATCTCTAAGTGTTTAGAGGAATTCACCAGTGTCTTAGCTATTTAGCTCATGTACTCTTTTTTTTTTTTTTTTTTAAGAGTGGAGATAAAAAATACTGCCTAAGGGTTACCTCTAGTGCTTTTGGCAATGCATTACAAAATACATACAGAAGAACTTGAGGCTTTTGGTCAAACTATCAGACTAGACTATTGCGTCTATGCTTTTAGGAGCCATTAAAATCATTGGTGCCTCCTCAAACATCTATAGAAAGGAAAGTGAGTTCTAAAAAAGCAGATAAGCACGTTGTCTTTCGACAAACCTAACCATTTCATCTAAATTGTTAAATTTATTTGTCTAAAGTTTTTCATAGTTATATCCTGTTTATAGAACTTGTAATTGGTGACCTATCTCATTCTGATAACGGTAACATGTATATCATCTCTCACTTTTCTTAAGTTTTTACTAGTTACTAATCTCAGAGAACTAGGTTTTGGTTTCATCGATGTTCTCAATTATTTTCCATTTTATTGATTTCTACTTTGACCTTTGTTATTTCCTTTTTCTTTTGGGTGGGCTTCTTTGTGTTTAACTTGCTCTTCTTAGTTTCTTAAGGTAAAAGCTGAGGTCATTTTCTAATACTGAATAGGAATTTCATTTATATATTTCCCCCATACATAATACTGCTTTAGTACTGCTTTAGTGAAATCCCAAAAAACTTGATTTGCTTCTTGATTTTCATTCAGTTTGAAATGCTTTCTAATTGCACCTTAGGTTCCTTTTTTTAATCAATAGATTATTTACAAGTATGTTATTTGGTTTCTATTGGAAGATTTCCCAGATTGCTCTTGTTATTGATTTCTAATTTAATTCCATTTTGATCAGAGAAGATACTCTGTATGATTTGAATTGTTTAAAATTTAATAAGACATGTTTTACAGCTTAGAACAGGGGTTGGCAAACTTTTTCAATAAAGGTTCTCCTTTCTAAAAAGTAAATATTTTAAGCTTTATGGGCCACAAAACAGTCTGCGATATATTTTCTTTCTCTTTTAAGAAATCTTTGAAAAATTTGAAAACTGTTTTTTAGGTCATAGGCCATACAAAAACATGCTAGATAGACCTTAAGGTCACACTGTTTGCTGATTCTTAGTTTAGAGTATGGTCTATTTGAGTATGTTTTGCGTATACACTTTGAAGAATATTTGTGTTCTGTTGTTCTAGTTTTCTAGAGGAATGTTCTAGAAAATTCAAATGAGTACTGTTATTTTATGGCATTTAACTTAAGTTTCTACCTGTTCTAGAAATTATTGAAAGAGGGGTATCAAAATCTCTGAATATAATTATAGATTTGTCAGTTTCTTCTTGTAATTCTATCGTTTCATACAGTTTGAAATGCTATTGAGATAGAAATGTTTAGGGTGATTATATCTTCCTGATTAACTTGCCACTTCATTATTTTGAAATGACCTTCCTTATCTCTGGTAATGTTCTTTGTTCTAAAATGTATTTCATTTTAGAATAGCCGTGCCTTTTTCTTTTGTTTGATGCTAACACCAGTATGGTATATTTTTTTTCATCATTTACTCTTAATATTTTTTTGTGTTTGTATGTGAAGTGTGTTTCTTATTGACAGTGTGTAGTTGGGTCTTGTGCTTTATTCAGCTTAATAATCTTTGCTTTTTAATAGTGTTTAAATCATTTACACTAAATGTGACTATTGATATGATTAAAGTTTATCTTGCTATTTTCTGTTTATTTCATCTTTCTTCATCCTGATTTCCATCTTTTTCTGTTTTCTATTGGGTTGAGTAATTTTTTATGATTCTATTTTATCTCCTTTGTTGACTTATTTGCTGTAACTATTTCATAATTTAATTGGTTGCTTTAGGGTATATACAGCTTTATCCAACTAAAATCTATCTTCAAGCTGTTATACCACATCACATGTGGCATAGGACCTTACAGTATTATTCCTTCATTTTACCCCTCCTGTCCTTCAAGTTATTGTCATATGTTTTAGTCATGCATGTTGTAAACCCCACAATAATGCCAGTATTAATGGGGGTGAGAAGGTCCATTCTTTGCAAGCCCCACATACACTGTTATCATTTTTGTGTAAATAACCGATTACCCAATTAAATAGTAGAAAAAATTTACAATACTTACCCATGTAGTTACCATTTCTAGTGCTCTGTATTTTTTTGTGTGGATCTGTAAATTTCCATCTGGCATCATTACCTTTTTTGCAGTATGGTCTCATGTTGAAAAGTTAGTATCAGTTTTTATATGCCTGAAAACATCTTTGTTTTGTCTGTTTTTAAATGATATTTTGCTGAGAATCCTACAGTATCCTAGGTTAACATTTTTTTCTTTCAGTACTTTAAATATGTTCCACTCTTTTCACTTGCAATATTTCTGGTAAGAGACCTGTCTTACTTTGTTTGTGTCCCTCTATAAAATGTATATTTTCTGACTGCTTTATAATAGTTTCTCTTTATCACTGGTTTTGAGCTCTTTGCTTATACATGCCTTAGTTTAGTTTTCTTCTTACTGAACCTCTTGGATCTATGAGTTAATAGTTTTCAACAAATTTGAAATCTTTGGCCATTGTTTTTTCAAATATCTCTTCTACTTCTATCTCTTGCTCCTTTGGTGACTCCAATTACATAGATATGAGGTCCCTGAAAGCTTGCCAACAGCTCACTGAAGCTCTCATTTTTAAAATCTTCATTTTTATTTGTAACAGTTTCTTTTTCTGTATCTTCAAGTTCACTAATCTTTTTCTTCTGCCATGTCTAATCTGCAAACAATTCCATTAAGTAAATTTTTCATTTCAGTATTTTAATTTGAATCCCTAGAATTATAACTTGGATTTTTAAAGAAAAAGTCACTCATATCTTTACTTTTAAAACATACAGTATAGTGTTATAATAATGTTTAATGTCCTTATCTGCTAATTCTAACATCTGTGTCAGTTTAATGTTACTTTCAACTAACTGATTATTCTTTCCATTCTGAGTCATTTTCTGGTTTATGTGCTGGCTAATCTTTAAGTAGATGTGAGGCATTGTGAATTTTATCTTGTTGGTTGCTGGATATTCTGTTTCTATCAATATTTCTGGGTTTTGTCCTGGAATGCAGTTAGGTTACTTGGAAAAGTTGACTTTTTAAGTCTCACTGTTATAATTTATTAAGGCGTGCTCAACCTCCAGCTCAGTTAGGGAAGACTAATACAATAGCTAAATAATATTCTGCAAGGCAATCTTTTAAACTTTGGGTTTGTATCTGCAAAGATTTACAAAATGACCTTTGCAACATATTTAATTCCTATTGTATTAAAAATGAATATATCAGAATATTCATTTTCATTAAAAATTATAAAACACTGAATGAAAATATAAGAGTGAGAGGAACAGAAATTGAAGACAGTGAACATTACAAAATTTTGTGTGTGTTGTGAGTAAAGGTGACTTTTGGTTAAGAACTGGGCCATTAACTGGATATGCATCAGATTTCCCATGCATTATGTTATAATCAAGGTTTGCAAAGGAATAGACTTAATACTACGAGTCACATAATTTATAGGATTATTTTGAAATATTCACCCAAGAAATCAAATGTAGAAGAGCACAAGAGATCTGTCTACACACTAGAGACCCAAACAATCCAGCTGAGGTCCTGGATCCCACAGCAATGTCCTGCATGAGTCTAGCTGAAGACCTAGAGCCCATGGCAATGTCTCATGCAAGTCTGTATCAAGGATCTACACTGGGAAGGCCCAAAGATCAATGGTGGAAGCTAGAAACTCTGTGCCAACTAGATAAAGGATCTGTTCCGGCAGGCTGAGGGATCTGTAGAGAGCCAGGAAGGGACACTGAAGGTAAGGACCAGAACTCCCCTGATAAAAACTGCAGCCATCCTCAGTGACAGCAACAACCCAAGCTCCTCCAAAAATAAGAGCAGCTGAGTTCATATCAGGAAAACCAATGTGACAAGCTTCTCCAGGGGAATCAATAGCATACCATCTTCCACACCAGTTCTTCTTTTATGCTATTGACAAGAATCCTCAGGTGGGCCTCCCACACCAGAACTAAGTGGGTGTTACAAGTTGACCGCTAACTAATCCACTACACATTATAACTCAACCTGTGTAAGCCTCAGTTTTGTCACCTGTAAAGTTCCATGTTCTTTTACAAGGGAATCAGGAAGACAGAAAACTGTTAATTCCACCAAGATAAAATATACAGGAAAAAAAGCTTTAACATTCTCTGGTAACCAAGTAAAGTATATATCTAGCTTGTATATTTTGTTTTGTTTTACTAAACATTTGTTTGAACATTGTTATAAAGAAGCTAGCTCTGTTTTTGCCTAATAACTGGATCTGAAAACTTACCCCACAAAATAAAAGAGGGTGTCTCTATGTCCAACCCTTTGACAATTGACTTTTTAAGATTAAAAAAATAAATAAACATAATTTGAAAAGTATTCTAGACTACTACTAGATAGGAATCTTCAAGAATTAGAAACCAGAAACTCTGCTGATTTTGTGATCTTATTCCTTCTTATACCAATGAATGCTTCACTTAACAAGTGTTTATTTGCTTATTTTTATTCTGACCTTCTTATTTTCCAGCAGCTTTTTTCATGCCTCCTATCTATTTCTATCTAAAATTATACTGTTCTGAGCTCTGAGCCTTGTGAGCAAAGCTTGAGAGACAAGAAAATTCTAATGGTCTACGTTATTTTTCGAGGCATACTAAAATACTCTTTTTTGTTTGTTTTTGTTGTGGTAAGAATAGTTAATGAGCTCTAAATTCTTAAAAATTTTTAGTGTACTAAATATTCTCAAGCTATTAATTCTGAAAACTAGGATGCTTATAAGTTACCCAAAAAAGAAAGTAAGATTGAAGAAAGGAGAGCTGAAGGGAGGAGTCAGGAGAGAAAGAAAAAGATTCATTGTTCTTAAGATGGTGCGAAGTAGTTTTGTAGGACCAGGAAGGGGTACACACTTTTTATATGTAACTCTTTTCATTTTGTTGTAATTGGAAAGACTCTCAATTGGGGTTAAGAAACCCAAACTTTTAATTCCAGTTTTGACACTATTCTTGAATATGGTCTCCAATCTCCTGAAACTGGTACCAAACTTGAAGAACAGAATTATACCTGAGAGGGTTTCTATGTCTCAGTAGTCATAATGTATAGTTGAAAAATCAGTATTCTTTGGAAAACTAGATTATAGTTATATCCAGAACATTAAATCACTCCCTTTATTTGTACCAATGTCTCATGGCATTGATAATGATGAAGTGAGATCATATAAAAGAATACTTTTGAGTATTCATTCTGAGTTTTTATGGTTTCCATGACACTATCATGTTCAAAGGGGGTAAGCATCATTTAGTCTACTCCCTGCCACACAGTACTATAAAGAGCCTTGGCTAAACTGTAAAAGCAAATGGAAAAAGAATGTGTTATACAACCACAAAATAGCTTAGAACTGTGCCTCTAAAAATGTAGCTTGGGGTTAGTGGGACTTGAGTGTGCCCAAGGGATTAAAAACCACTGAATAAACATGAGGCCTCTTGACAGACATGAACTTTAAGACTTTGAAAAAACATATAATTACTATATTTATACTAAATGTAGGAATATTATAATATACAATGCAACATTAAATTTAAGATAAAACATTAAACTAAAGAAAATTCTAGACTGAGACCAGTCTTATAAGGTACTTGTTCACTCTATTAACTATATTTCTGTAAAGTTTGAGATGCAGTGATCTTATTGGTATATTAAAACCTACACTAGATGGAAATGTATGGTGGTGATCGTTATACAACATTGTGAATGTATTTAATACCCCTGAACTGTACCTTTAAAAATGGTTACCATGCTGGTTATGGTGGCTTACACCTGTAATCCCAACTACCCAGGAAGCTGAGATAGGTGGGTGGCAGGTGTGAGGTCCATTTGCACAACTCAGTAAGATATTATCTCATTAAGGCTGGAGATGTGGCTTAGCACTAGAACATTTACTTAGTATGCATGATGCCCTGGGTTCAATTAGTGGTACTATCAAAAAAATTTATTAAAATGATAAATTTTATGTTAGGAATATTTCACTACAATTTTAAATTTTGAGTGTAAAAAAAACCTCTACTAAAATCAAATGTTATCAACAATTGTAGATTATGCTGAGAGGTTTTTAATTTCAGTGTACATTTGTGAACTGACCACTACATTCTGTTATTAAATTCATGAATCATCTCTTATTATGCTCATGAAAAGTGTACTTGATTCCCAGTTTTTAAAACACCCATCATCAAAGGTCCTTATGAAGAAGTTTCCAAGTTTCTGATTTCAATCTTCATTGGAAAAAGCTGCACATCAAAAAGCCTGTTAGAATTAGCCCTAAAATTAACATAATAGGCATTCCATAAAGACCTTACCAGAAAACTGACTTCTAAAACATCATTAGGAAATCAGGCAAATATTTAGCTAGCTTATTTGTAGAGAAAACTTCATTGGAATCTATATGGCCCCAAAAAGGAACTGCTTACATTATGGTATATCCTAATATTCCACAATAGAATATTTATTCATCCATTAAAAGTGTAACTGATGAGCTGGACATGGTGGCACATACTTGTAGTCCCAGCACTCAGGAGGCTGAAGCAGGAAGATCACTGCTAGTTTGAGGCCAGCCTGCGCTATGTAGTGAGTTCAAGACCAGCCCAAACTACACAGTGAGTCCCTGTCTCAAAAAACAAAACAAAACAAAACAAAAAAAGTGCAACTTAATATTTATTGCCTGGAAATATACATACATACATACATACATACATACATACATACATACATACAAATAAAGAACAAATAGGTACAGAAGTTTAATGACAAGAATTTGACAGTGGTTATTTCTGGGATTAATTTTTCTGCAACTTGTTCATTTAGATTTATTATTAAGTGACAAAATATTCAGAAATTCTTACTATGAGGTTATCATTTGCTTATTTATTATTTCAAAAAATTATTTGCAACATTAAATAAAACACAGTCTTTGTCCTCAGGCTCTTAAAAAATAAAAAGGCATGATCAAACAATCTCAGAAGCCAGGCTCAGTGCCACGTACCTGTAATACTAGCACTGAGGTAGGAGGATTACAAGTTCAAGCCCAGCCTGGGCAACTTAGTGACTTAGCAAGACCTTGTCTCAAAAACTAAAAGTTAAAGAATGAGCTGAGGCTGTAGCTCAGTGCAGAGGCCCTAGGTTCATTTGCCAGTACCAAAAAAAAAAAAGTGAAAAATTGTTATTTCTCTTTCATTCTTATTGCTTAATTGCCATGTCTTTCTGTTGTTCACTGAGGACTTTGGCACTTTCTTACAGTATTTTGCCTCCCTGAAATTTTGCTATCACTGTCTGGCATTTACTTCAGTGTTCATATGGACAATCCATCCAAAAATCTAAATTCTGATTCCATGAGCTTTTTATAGTCATTTCATTTAGCAATTGATATCCAATGCCACATGTTCTGACCACCAGGAAATTACTCCACAGCCATAGAGTTCAATATATTGTCTCTCACTACAACCACTTCTTTCATTCAATTATTCCCTAAGTACCTGCTTTCTTACCTTTTTTTTAACCTCTACTCCTAAACTATTCTCTTTCAAACCACAACCTCCCACGTAGCTTGATATCTTTTTCTATCCCGCCTAGATGCTCCAATGTATCAGTGTTTCCTGCCAAAAAGTTTTCTCCCTATGTAATTCTTTCTCCTGTTCCCTAGGCTAGTGATTTCAAGCCTTTTAGACCTTTCACTGTCCCAGGGCATGTATTTTATACCAGCTTGCTTCAACTCAAACATGCTACATTACCCACACCCTTATTTCCTTTATGCCTCCTTTATGGTATATAACAAAAATCAAAACTATCAGCTATGAACTGCCTCAACTTCCCACTTTACATTAACAAGTTATTCATATAACTACCTTCACTTCCTGCCTTCTAGTGCTAGGAAAAGGTATTCTTTTCTTTTCTAGATTAATTCCTTTACTTACACACTTGATCTCACACTCCCCAAACTCCTACAGAATCTTGATTTAGCTTTACACTCTCTTTTTAACCTCTCCTCTCTGTTCTTTCCTCACATTTTATAAAAACATTAAACTCTGTTCTGTAGAATCTCCTCAATTCTGTAAACTCTCTACAATTTATCATCCTTTATTTTTGTTTTGAAAAAGAACACCGAAATAAATGTGTTGTAACCAGTTAAGTCATGTCAGCTTTGGGTTGTTTTGCCAATGGTATTTTAAAAAGACCTATGTTTATAAAAACACCTCTTCCAATAAGGGACAAGTTCTTTGATTAAATATGTGATTTTTTTCTACATGGAGAATAGAAATAAATTTAACGTTCAGTTTCACATCAAATCTGTTTTTTAATAGTTTCTTTAAAATTACATATACAGTCTGTATTTACTGTCCAAAGTTGACTGGGGCAAAAGTTAACAGTATGGGGTCATCAAGTAAATTAAATGTTAACAGCAAAAATTAAAGGACTAAATTAAAAACATAGGGCCTAGTTCTCTGATGAAAAAAAGTAAGAAAAAAGTATTCCCATGAGAGCTGCAAACTATGCACCTATTTAAAATAAATTACTTCTTCAGAGCTGCCTTAAAAGGTTAATTTGTCTTAAACATGTAAGCATTTCTTAGCCAACAGGGAATATGATATATTTTGTTCTCCTTTTTTCTCCAAAGATCTGTTCTATGAGAAGTTTTACATATTAATAATAGAAATGTAGCATGAGGTTGAACTATTTTAGAGAACTAGTCACATTCCTCAGTCATTTTAGAGAACTGGTCACATTCCTCACTCCTAGAGCAGTGGTGGTGAACCTTTTAGAGACTGAGTGCCCAAACTGCAACCCAAAGCCCACTTATTAATCACAAAGTGCCAACACTGCAATTAAACCTGAACACTGAAGTTTTAGTTTAGAAAAAACAATTCATACATTAATTTTTTTGTCTTAAAAAGAAAACAACACATTCTAGTTGTTCCCCATTACTATCCTAGAGACCAGAGCATTTCAATTGTACTTCTTTTCATTAAACAAATAGCCTCCTAAGTCCCTATGTTCCTTAATTTTCAGGATAAGCTTCAACCCAAGTCACTTAAAGTCTCTGAGAAAGGAATGAAGTATGATTTTTAAAGTTTTATACTCAACATAAAATTTATTTTAACTCTTGAATTTTCATTTGATAAATTGTCCAAAATAGATCCATTTTGAACTGGCTGTTGTGGTGCACACTTGTAATCTCAACACTCTGGGAAGTTGAGGCAGGAGGATTATAAATTCCAGCCTTGCCTGGGCAATTTAGAGACCTAAAAGGGCTGGTACTATAATTCAGTGCAAAAGCCCTGGGCTTAATCCTCAGTGCTACCAAAAGAAACAAACAAACAAACAAACAGCCTTAGTTCTTTTTTATCATAAGTCAGTATAATTATCTAAAGTTATTCCTCAAATATAATTTTAACAAGTAGGACAAAACGTTAATTATCAATCATTGATATATTTCAGACTATATTATATAATATATACCATTCTGGGTGTCACTTTAAGATGGTAAAGGGTTTAAAGTCATAAAACCACGAAGAAAATATTAAGGAAGTCATTAAAGGATGTTTGAGACAAGGGAATTCAGTTGTCACAACTGAAAATAACAGTGGTAATACTTTAAAAATTATAAGTAGTTGGAAATAAATTAGTTCTTAGTAACTTCAGAAGGCACTTTGATAATGGGTGGCAATAATAGACATGTTTAAAGTCTTAAGATTTTATGACTCCAAACCTAGATAGACTAAAACTCTCATTATTAAGCTCTTATGAAATTCACATTATTTTTAAAACCATATATGAAAACATTTTATTTACTATTCCACCTAAGGCCAGAATTTTCACATCAGTTTTACGAAGTAGATAACTTCTACCCTTTTACTTCTACCCTTTTCAGGTATCCTTATTGGTAGAGGGTAAAAAGTTCATACTTCCACAATAAATCTTCATTATTATTAACTGTAAATTAGTTTTAGTTCAGTCCCATGATTTGTAGTCAAGAACATGGCAGTAAAATGCTCAGACAGGAAAAAACCTGTATTAGTTACTTTCCTTGTTGAGATAAAATACTTAACACCCAAAGCTAAAGGAAGAAAAGTTTATCTAATTCACAGTTTGTAGAGGTTTCAGTCCATAATCAGGTGGCTCCAAGGCAGGATGGCATGGCAGACAGGGATCGCAGAGGAGAAACAGTTTATGGTAGGCAGAAGGTAGCAAAGCAACAAGGGACACCCACACAGCTCTTTCTAGCCCTTATATCTTATCTGGGCTACTTTAGGCAGGTAGGCACTCACACCCTTAATCTTGGTGCCCTTGATCCCAGCATTACACTATGAATCAATCCCAGTGTTACACTCTCCATCCAGCCACCTCTGAAAAAGCTCCACCTATAACTGCATGAGGCTTTGGGGGGACATCTAGAGACAAACCATAACAAAACCCTATAGCTCATGAGCTATTTTCTGGCTCTTGGACCTCTTTCATCTTTAAAGTCAACAACAGCTGACTGACTTACATTTCATCACTGCCACTGAGTTTTCTGCTTCCCTCTTCCACACTTAAAACACTGTAATTACAGCATGTTTACTCAGATAATCCAGGATAATCTGAGTTTGGGTCATCTGACTAGTGGCCTTAATGTCTATCTGCAGCTGAATTCTCTCTTGCTATGTAAAGTGACATACTCAGATTCCAGAGATTGACACAGACAGCTTTACTAGGCCATTATTCTGTGTACCACATATGATTCATTGTCCCTTTAGTTTTCTCCAGAACTTCCATGTACTATCATCTGTCTCTGAAACTGCATTAGAACTATTCACTTATGCATATTATCCAACCCTCTTTTAGAAACTATTCTAAAAGATAATTCCGAGTGCTTGCTTATACTAAAATTGGAATGATATAGAGATTAGCATGACCCCTGCACAAGGATGACATGCAAATTTGTGAAGCATTCTATGTTTTTTTAAAAAATCCAATAATATTACTCATTAAAGATATACCAGTTGCATCAATACAAAGGCATCATGAAAGACCCTTCATAATTTGACCTGTATCCACTTAAGAAGGCAGACCTTTCTCAGCCCTCCAAAGACACCTAGATTACTGATAACATGAAAACATCAAATTACTACGCTACAAATCACAGCAAACAACCTGATTTTCTTAAATATGCCAGGTTCTTTATAACTGCCCTGTTTTCTTAAATTGTACTGATTCTGTTTAATATGTTTTCTGTCACCCATTTCCACTCTGTCTTCTGAAGTAGAATAACTTGTTCCAATCATTTAAAGTTCCAAGAAGGTGGTCTTCAAGACCAACTCTAATTATCACTTCCTCTCTAAAAGCTTCCTGAGATACCTATTCCTAACTTGGGTTGAGCAGTCATCTTCTGTATTTGTCACAGCATACTTTTTTAGAAAATGTATCTTTAATGAGATATTCAGCCCCTTGTAAAAAGAGATTGCATATTTTTCATCTCTGTACCCAATTTTGTTATGGACTTCGGGAAATATGTGATTAATCCTGTGTGACAATACATATGAAAACCCATATAAACACACAGACCATTAGGGGTACAATATTTCTACTTCAGGAAAATCTTCCAATCAATCCATCAGTCAAAAACTGTGAGAAGATATATGCATGAAAAATGTTTGCTTCTAAATCGGTTATAGTAGCAAAAAATTGGAAATAACCTAAACGTCCAGGAATAGAACAATGGTAGAATCTGCTAAATGATATATAAAGCAATTTAGAGTGAAAATTGTGAAAATACTGTAATTTGGATACATATGACATGTTAAGTGAAAAAGATTAAGAAAATTATGTCGCTGTGATTCCACAAAATTATAATGCACAACTGACTAAAAGGAAACATAAAAATTGTATGAGTTGTGTGGGTTGTGATTTCATTTCCTTTATTCAGAACTTATCAATGTTTCTATATCTTCTCAAGTATAAGTAAAACAATTTAAAATTAAATCCATATCACTAACATTACATATATTTGTGTATGCCTATCTATGCATCATATATACATGTATATACTTCTCAGCTCTGTCTCCTGAAAGGTCCCCTGAGCAAAAACAGTAGCAATGAGCACATCTAGCCTTGATCTGTGATACCATTTTCCACAAGCAGGAAACAAGACTTTTTAGAAAAAAGGGTAATTCCAAGGCTAAAAACAAGATAAATGTGGACCAAAAGTTAAAAAGTACTCTTAAAAATGATGTGTGCATATCACAAAGCCAGGAAAAAGAGCTTTTACTAACTAAGTTTAGGATAATTTGAATGCTAAAATAATGAAATACAGCTAAATATGTAAAGGTTAAAGGTCATGGTACATGCAACTTACCCTGAATTGGTTCAAAATAGCATGGAATGCACATATAAATATTTATAGAAGGCACAAACAAGAATAAGCAGAAACAAATGGAAAGACACAGGAATTGAGAAGTTCTTATCTTCTTGGAAATACAAATGGCCAAAAGACACATGAAAAATTGTTCAATATCATTGGCCATTCAAGAAATGCAGATTAAAACATCTTGTTTCAGAAACAATGGCTATCATCAAGAAATCAAATAATAATAAATGCGAGGCTGTGGCAGGGGGCCTTCTTCAATGTTGGTAGTAGTGTAAACTGGTACAAACCACTATGAAAATCAGTGTGGAGAGTCCTCAAAAAACTAAAACTAGAAATCTATTCAACCCAGCTATTCCCTTTGTAGCTATCTTCCCAAAAGAGTTAAAGATGTCATATTATAGTGATACATACATATATATGTTTATAGAAGCACAATTTACAATAGCTAAACCTTGTAACTGGCCTACATGGCCACCAACAGATGAATGGATAAAGAGAATGTGGTATTTGTAGATAATGGAATACTTTGCCACAAAGAAGGATAAACTTGATTCATTTGTAGGAAAATGGATGTATCCTGAGATCATGTTAAGTGAAATAAATCATGTTAAGTGAAATAAAGGTTAATTTTTGCATGGTTTCTTGTATATGAAAAACCCAAACTATAAATAAAGAGCAATATAAAAGGATGACAATAGGAAATACTGAGATAGATCTTTAGCATATAGGAAAGGAGCCAAGGCATGGAGGGGAGAAGCAAAGGAAATAATACTTACAAGGGAACTGTTATATGTTGTGTACATGTACCAAGTCCCTGAAAGGAACATGATCATTATATACTACAAACAGGTACAAATATATATATAGAAAGGGATCTAAGAGGTGAAGGAAAGAGGGATGGAGAGGGAAACAGGAGAGGAAGACAGGAGAATGAAAAAAGAATTAAGATATGTCATGTGTACAAACTCCCCATGATAAATGTAATCTTGTGTACTGCAAATATGTACCAAAAAAAGTTCACATGGACAATAAATAGAAGGAAAAATGACTCTACTTACAGTAGAATGCTGCAGACTGAAATGTGAAGAGAATACTAGATTAGTTCATTTTGTAACCCATATATTAAAATTAGCAGTAATATATGCTAACCAAAGGAAAATTTTAATGAGGAGGACATAATATCTAATGTCCCCCAACAAATTGTTTATTTATTGACAGGAAAAGAAAAAAAAGTATACAGTGGTAAATTCAGACCACATATTGACCATGTGATCTCAAGAGACAGATGGATAGCATGTGCTTCCAGATATTAGAAGCAACATCTCTGTCCAATAATAGTCCAGTTTAGAATGCATAACCTCAGTCTAATCATGAGGAAACATAAGACAAACACAAAACAAGGAATGTTCTAGTAAGAATGAGAGGAGTAGCCATATTCAATTTTGTCCAAGTCATAAAAAACAAAGACTGGAAATTTCCCAAAACACAGGAAGCTAAAGAGACATCACCTGCCCCAAGACCGGATCTTATGGGGATTGGGGGAGAGATATGCTGTAAGGATCAACTCATGAGATTGGAATATGGAATATGGATGACAAAGTATTGTTTCTATGTAAATTTATAAAGTTGACATGAAGTACACTCAGGTGTTTAGCATCTGTGTAGCTTAACTTAAAATAGTTCAGGAAAAAAATTACATGTATATAAGAGAAAACTCATCCACACACAAGAGCAAGCAAATGATAGAATTTTCTCTGGACTATTTTTATTTCTAAATATTTTGCAAATTTATTTCCAATTTTAGAAGTTTAAAAAAGCTAAATCCACCTCAGAGAAACAAGATCAACAGGAAGATAAAATTTGAAAACCGTGCTAACTAACTGCTTTTAAAACATTCACAAATGTATACTGTTTTCAAGTTACTTTTCACAATTTTTTCTTCTTTAAGAGCCTACATTCTTTCTTGAAAGATGAACACAGCTTTCTAAATAAGTTAATATGCTGAAGTCAACATTCTATCAGTTGTAGGTTGCTTATAGAAACATCAGGAGGGGGGGAAAGCATTGAAATTAAAGACCTCTATTCTCCACATTATCCATATTTACCACTCATTTGCTGTTGATTGCATTCCAATTCGCAAACATAAAACCCAGATCTTAAATTATGACTTCAGTTCAATTCTTATGACAAAGAGGAACATCCGAGACACTGGAAAAAGAATAGAAAACTCTACTATGTTGAAGAAAGCAAGGTGAAAACTGTATGCCCTAATTGAGTACCTAAATAACTGTGTTATTCTCATAAAACACATCACTTTGTGAAGTATTAAAGTTCTGGAAAGGTATTCATACTAGTTTTTACCCATGAGTTTGACATCTGAAGTAAAAGCACCTTTTCTATTTTTTCTTTGAAATGTAATTCAGGAATTTGCACCCCCTTGTGGTCTAACATAAAATCCTTCATTTTTGAAAACTCATTTTTTCCAATTGGATTTTTGCTAAGGCACATGAACTATATTACTTGATTTTGTTTTCTCTCATTTGAGCAAATGAAGATAAGTCAATAAAGTGTTTTTTCTTCATTAAATAATATTTTAAGCAAAATTAGACAAATCTTCTAAAAGAGGCCTCCACATAAATTTTAGCCTGTGGAAAAGAGATAATTGCAAACACCTCACTAGTTACATGAGGACTCAGTAGGAAAATACATGTGCATGCTTAGCCCAGTGTTTTAACACATAATAGATATTCAATAAATGTTACTGTTTATCAGGATCTTCATTACAATGTTCTTGACAGGCTTTATAAGAGGACTGTTATCAAAAATTACACAGTGAGAAGCCGGGCGTGGTGGCGCATGCCTTTAATCCCATTACTCGGGAGGCTGAGGTAGGAGGAGCGTTGTGAGTTCGAGGCTGGCCTGGGCTACAACGCCAGCGCAAGGCCGGCCTGAGCTACACAGTGCGACCCTGCCTCAAAAAAAACCAGGGCTGGGAGTTTGGCTCAGTGGCTTAAGCGCCTGCCCTGGCAGGCGTGAGGTTGTGAGTTCAATCCCCAGTACCGCAAAAAAAAAATAAAAATAAAAAAAAATAAAAATTACACAGTGAGGATATCAGGTTGTATTATTTACCTATTCATAAAGTTCTAGCACAACCTTGCAGATAAATTGCCCAAACTTACTATGTATCTAGACTTCCAGATTCTCCTAAGAGGCATATTTCTAAAATACAAAGAATAAGTAATTATCTCTGGGTGTTAGAAATGTGAACCGTTTTTACTTTATGCATTTTAGACTGTTTAGTAAGCAGAAAAAGAAATAAAACTATTCCATTTCCATATAACATATACTTATGAAGTGGTAAGATGAATAAACATCCTTATTCACCTGACAAGATGCATTACTCGTATTTGTCAAAAATCATTTGTCAGGCTGATTTATCATTTCAAGGAGCTTTTTGAACAAGAATGCTAAATCTTAGTGGCAGTGACTTAAGTTTGAAAATGCCCATTACAAAGATGACATTTTAAAGGATCAGTGTTAATGGCTCACAAAAATAGTTAATATTTACTAATATGCCAAGTGTTGTTGAAAGGCCTTTGACTAAAACAGGTATGGTGGTACCTGTCTGTAAGCCCAACCCCAGCTACTCAGGAGGCTGAGGCAGATCACTGTTTAGGCAATTGGCGAGAACCCATTTTCAAAAAGGACTGAGATGTAGCTCAGTGGGAAAGCAACCCTAGATTTGATCCCCAGTACCAAAAAAAAAAAAAAAAAAAACAGGGAATTTTAATATATCAGCTTGTTTACATGCTTAAAAACTATCCACTGAGCTACTAGTATTACTCCTTTTCAAACAAAAAGCCCAACTGATAAAGTATTACCTAAGGTCACACACCTAGCAAGTTAACAGAACAGGGATTCACACCCAGGCCATTTTCTTCAAGTCAACCCACTTAAACAGTATTCAAAATTGCCATGGAGATTTAAAACACATATACTATTCTGCCATGTTATTTTGGATGATCTCAAAGTGCTAACATCCATTTCTTTTCCATCTGTACCTCAACAATGCAAACCATGCTAACCTTTTCCCATCTCCTTATTTCTTAGTACTTGAGAAACTTTTATAGCCATTGTGAAGTCACTATGATGGGATATACCTTTTTATACTCAAACAATTGTAAATCGTAAATTCTTTTAGAGCAGAAACTGATAGAAACATAGTAATATTTCAGATTTTAAACTGTTGAATACTTTAGAAAATGCACTTTGGGATTAAGAAAAAAATAGCCAATCAAAAATAGTCCTGAAGAAAAAGGCTCCCAAGCAAATACATGATTAAGAAGTCTTTAAATGAAGGTGTTAAAATGTTGATAATTTAGCTAAGTGTAGTGGTACATGTCCGTATGCCCAGAATTCTTGGAAGACTGAGACCGGAGTTTTGACCCCAGCCTAGGCGATTTAGCTACCCAGTGAAACTTGGAAATTCCAGTACTGCCTGGGAAATTTTTTGAAATCAAAATTTAAAGGAGGAGAGTGATTTGCTTAGTGCTATATCTCAGTGAGAATCGAGGGTAGGTGTCATAGCTCAGTGTTGAAGGCCCTAGGTTCAAGCTCCATACAAGAGGGGGAAAAAAATCTGACACATTACTTATTGCCCTATCCTAGCACCCAGTTTTTCAAGATGAACAAAAGTTTGCCCTAAGAATTTGGGGCAGGTTTCATATTCTGAGCATCAATTGTTATCATCTGTAAAATGAAGATAATACCTACTTCACAGGACAGCTATGGGCAATTAACACGTATAATCCACAAAGCGTTTATTTAGCACAGTGCCCTGTACAGTCAGTACGTGGTAGTTGTTATTACTGCACGTTTTTTAGTGCGTTGCATAACGGAAACCGTCTCTGCTGGATTCAGTAGCTAATTTACCACACTTTTTAAATCACCCGAAGTGACTCTTAAAGATTGCCTATTCCTAGCTCCATCGTCGAGCAGAAACTAAGGACTAGTAAAACGGCAAGAGAAATTGAATTGGACGAAAACGCCTTCATGACAGGCAGCCTAGGACAGAAGGGCTCGAGCAAACTTTAGTAAACTTTTAACTCCAGGCAAGGGCGCGCTTGCTGCGGAGGGACGGGGGAAACCACGCCTCCTGCGTTTGCGCAGGTTGGGGCCGCAGCTTGGTGCTGGTAGTCCGGGTATCGGAAATAACAGCTGAGGGCTCTGCCACGTGAAACCCAGAAGAATTCCATAGTTCTCACCTCGTTTAAACTGTTCCGCAGTTTGAGCCAGGCGTGGTTGCGCACGCCTGTAATCCCAGCACTCGGGAGGCTGAGCGGCTGAGTTCGAAGCCAGCCTGGGCTAAGTAGTGAGTTCAAGGCCAGACTGAACTACACACTGAAACCGTCAGTTCCGCGGCTAGGTGGGATAGGTCCTGGTTATGCGTTGGCGATCCAAAGGGGCAGACTGGCGGGTTGTTTTACGCACTTGTGTGTCCACACACATGGTCTCAGGGGCACATTCGGTTGTTTGGAGTTTTGTAAAACGTTCTTCCTTTCGCCTAAACTGGACCCCAGTTTTGTTTACCTTCAACTGTAGATTAAATGCCTATAGTCTGATAGGTATTCGTGGAGTTTATGGCCCGCAATTGAAGTTTACCCCCACCCGCTGTACAAAGGCGCCGCACGCAAGCAAGAAAATAGACTAGGGAACTGCCACAGAAGAAGCGGAGGCGCACAACCAGGATTCCGCGCATGTGCAAAGCCTGGAGAGTTGGTTTGCGCCTGCGTAAAAGTCGGGCTCGCAAGAGGGTGGGGGTTAATAGGAGGTATTGACAGCTGTGGAAGCAGCCCGCGTTCCCGGCATGCTTCGGGGCGGCGGGGTTGGCTCTAACGAATTTGAATGAGGAGCCTCAGCGCTTTCGGCGCCATTTTCGAGTGATGCCTGATCTCATCAATCTAGCGGGAGAGACTGGATAACCTGTCCGGGAGTATAGCACCACTAAGACCACGCCGAAAAATCACTAAAAAATCACCAAAAATAACTTAGAGGAAAGAGCAATCCGCGGAACTTCGCCAGGGTTGGCGCAGTCGGTAAGAACCTATAGAAGTAGCGGAGCGGGACTCGGAAGGTGGCAGTGGTAGGGTAGAGGGAGTGGGCGCTGGGCCCGCCCCCACTTTAATCGCGAAAATTCCCTGGAGATAGGGTAGGGGGTTACTTGGACGTTTACGAATGGGAGGCAGTGGGCACGATGTGGCGCGAGCGCGGGGAACGGGGACGGGGGGGATGGGAGCTACAGTTTTGAGCGGGACGACGAAGACTGCAGCCATTCCGCCGCCTACCAGCGGATCTGTCAGCAAGACCCCCGCCCGGGCCCGGACGCGGCGGGGTCTCCACTGGTCTCAGGCGCCCTGACAGGAGGGAGGAACGCGCGTCTCTCCCCGATTTTCGAACTGAGCCGTCTTTCCTCGCAGTTTTCCCGGTCCGCTGAGGGCTGTCTTCTCTTAATAAGTGACTTAAGTGAACGGAAAATTCAGGACCGGGAGTAACGGGTGCCTCCGGTCAGAGATAGCCCTCCCCCTCCTCCGGCACCCAGCCATCTACATTGTGGTCATTGACTCTGCAGCTCGAGGGGCCCCAGGAAAGTGTTTCGCAGCTCTGCCGCCCTTCCCGGACGCCTTGTCCCGGTGCGTCTTTTTAGGTGGGAATGGGACCGGCCGCTCCCGGCGCTTCCTAGCGGGCTGCGTGGGGCGGGGACAGGCTTTTGAGGTTGTAGCGGGCTCCTGGGATAGATGCTGGACTTTCGCTTCTTACTGTAGATTTCTGTCCGTAGCTTTCCCGGCGTTGTCCTTTCTCAAGGGGGAGGGGTGTTCAGGGTGAGATGAAAGATGGGGCTGCGAGCTAGCTATTTTCTTCTCCTTGTTATTTTCTTGTCTGATCACAAGCCTTGAAACATGTCTCAAAGAAAAAAAAATCCTTGAAACTGTATTGATGTTTTCCTCCAGAAACGTCTTTTAGGGCAACTTAATGGTGATTTTGATATCCCCACCTTTTCTTGGTAGTCTCTTGACAGCGGAGAGAAAAAGGAGTTATTAGTGATTTTTTTCTTAGCGGTTGGCGTGTATCAACCAATTAGTCGACAACTTTGAATAAAGTGAGCTAGTGACGGCTTTAACTCAAATACTTAATGGATAATAATTGTATTTGTAAAAATCCCATATTAAATGTTCATTACATGTTGAATATCTTTTCCGTGCTGAAGGCACCCCTAGATTTAACTCTTCGCTGGTGGGATGTTTTGCATGTGGAGCGCGCGGCTCTGGTTGCAGATATCCTGGAGATGGTTTTTGTAGCGCTATACAGTTCGCAAAGAGGAATAACGCTTTCTGGGAACACCAGTGATGCACTCTTTAGGACTGTCAGCCTACAAAGTTTTCCTCTCTGAAAGCGGTAAAACGATTGATTTCATATATTTCTATGAAGACTGGGAGACCCGCCCTTACTTAACATCTTTTCCGGAGGAGAATAGGAGAGCGCAATGTGATGTTTTTCAAATTGTTTCTAACGGAGCGCCCTAAATCCTAGACTACTTTACCCATTGATTGGCTGGAAGAAAGCAGGACTGGGGGTTTGAATGTTGAACGCTAAATTATTTTTCTCGACTAACCGAAAAAAAATTGTATTTTTAGTCGGAGAACCACAGAAATAGGAACAAAACGTTAAGACTGGGAGTTAAAGAAAAGTTAGTGTTTAGTAGGTTTTTTACTTCCATAAAGGACTTTCGGGTGCTTCTGAAATGTACAGGAAAAGTAAAACTGAAGGGGCTGTTTTCCCAAAATTGTATTTCTGCTGGCTGAAATTACAAAACCTGTGTATTTGCTGTGTTCTTATTGGTTAAAAACTGAGTGAAGAATTTAGGGTTTTTTTTTTCTTTAGATAAATTTTTTTCATTTTAAACTACATGTATTTGCTGGATGCAGTTTACTGGAGACTTTTTTGTTTTGATGAAATGAAACTTTAATTTTTTTAATGCTAAATCATTTTTTCTACATATTCCTTAAAATTGGATATATTTTTAGAATTTTGCTTACTTAATTCAGTCATTGCAGTGGAGTTCAAATTTTAATTTACAAGAAATTTATGTTTAATTTAGCTAATAGAACAGGTACGTATGAACAGGTGCGTATATGTAGTATATGTGATTGCATCCTTTGATACAGAAGTAGATTGTATACCGGAGTGCATGCATGTTTTATTTGGTTTTCAATTGATTTTTGTTTATTGTTGCCTGAGACAAGCATCAGTATATTTCTATCTATTATCAAGCTTGCCGTTCCATTTAATTGCATCTTGATAAGAGGCGGGTGTGGTTTTCAGAAAGAGGCAGTAAACAGCTAAGAATTGTTGCTGCTTTTAAAAAGAATTTTTAAAATTTCACAGAAATGCATATCCTTTTATGAATAGTAATTGAGATTTTGAAAGTTTGTATTTTATATTAAGTCAAATATACATTGTTAGAAAATACTCAACATCTAAGACTGTAGGGCTGTAAATATATGTAAATAAGTGGTATAGCTGAGTATAAATCATGCTATTTTGTATTGCCTTCAATAACAATAATTGTGACCATTGAATCCATATTCATTACCTTTTCTCAGCTCTATTTTGGATCATTTCATGAAAATTTTGGTAGAGGTGCTATTTATCCTCTATGAAATTTGATTTACTGAAATTGTGGGATATCTCATTTCTGGTTTAAATGTCTTTATACGGAGTACCTAGAATAATGGGACTTGCTTTTTACTGTTGGTCTTTGTTTTTGTATTTTAATTTTCATTTAAATTGACTGTTAGGGTGTTTAGGGGTACGGAAAAACTTTAGATTCCACTGGACTGGTTAAGTATACCCATATACTTTTTTAGTGCTTTGGTGTATGGAGTTTTTTTTTTTCCTTGTTTTGAGGGTGATGGGTAAAGGTTACTTTGTTTAATAAGCCATAGTTTGAAAGAAGTGGTGGATTTCTTCATTTAAAATAATTAAAGCTTCTAAATACACTATCACCTAAATAAAATCCACAACATTTAAAATATTTTCCCTATTATGTATTGCTAGATAAAGGGAGATTTTGGTGCACTTGTAAACACAGTGAACATGTAGGTTTTAGTCCCAAAAAAGTATATTTTTTAATTTTTATATGCAGTTATTTATGTTTCTCTATAGAAATTGATACAGTAGTTCTAACTTATTTTCTATTCTATTGTAAGGACTAAGAAAGTCATTACTACAGAAAAACAATGGGGAATGATGCTGCTACAGTAGCTCACCTTTTTTTAAAGTTAGATTTACATACTGTGGGGAGAGGGAACAACAAAAGGTATCAGTCTTACTTCATTTTATTACCCTTTATACTATTTTTTTTAAATCCAAATAAAGTCTGATTTTAGACTTTTTTAAATGCTGTTAACTTGTCTTCAGTGTATATTTTCTAATCAGATTAATATCAATTTTAATGTTTATCAAAAACCACATTTAAATATGAAAATTTCAGAGTAGCTTTCACATTCTGGGTTCCTTGTTTTGTGTGCTACATTTTTTGGTTTTTTGTTTTATGAAGGCATATGTATATTTTTATTTCTATTTATTTATTGTTTCTAGTAACTACTCAGAATGTCACAAAATACTTTAAGAAATATCAGTCAGTTGATTTGGTTTACAAAAAGAAAAAAAATCCGAGAGACTATATTAGTTATTTCTTCTATAGCACATAAACTTTCACTAGATGGATTGTAAATTTAGTTTTGAAAAAGTTAACTGTATTCTTAAACTATTAACTGACTTAAATGGTTTGTCTTTTTTCCATTTGTTTAATGACAGTCCCACGTTTCTTTTTCTTTTTCTTTTTTTTTTTTTACCCCTTCTAGGAGAAAGATTAGTCTGATTATTACTAGAGCCCACATCTTAGAATTGTCAGAATATATGTGCAGTTTTGTCTTGTTTCTTTTTTTTTCCAACTGAGCAAACTTAGGAACACAGTGCTTTACAACTAATTTTGGCACATGATTAGAACTCTAAAGCTATAGTTGCTGAAACTTTGTTGCCCTAAATCTTGTAAGGCCAGAGAAAATCAGTAATAAAATACTACTTTATTTAAAATAATTGTTGAAAAGGAGATAAAGCACTCAATTTTCAGAAGTGACAGCGTTAGAACATTAAAGTGATGATTGTTAGACTAATAACATTATATTTAGAGTATCACATTACTAATATATGTGGATATGTTACCTGATTGTATGTGCAAATGACTGTAGTTCTATAAATACTGTTTTCTGGTAGAGAAATGATACTAAATACATACTTTAATTTTATTAATATTTAGTTATAAGAAGTTAATACATTTTTGTTTAATCCTATTTTATTTTCTCTAAAAAATGTTTACACTGTAGACTTGTAGTGGCTTCTAAATATTAATAAACTGATAAATTAGAATTTTTTTATTTAAAGTCACATTTTTTTTAATGTCACATTTTTATCATACATATTTGGTTTAATATTTGTCTTACTTATATCCAGACCTCTTTTGTCCTTATTATGTAGCATTTTTTGTTTCCCTACTGTTTAAAAACTTACACTGTCATATTAAAAATGTAACATTTAGTTTCTTGCTGGTTTTTTTTAAATTTAATACACCTTAATTTTCAGTATGCTAAAAATGTAGAAAACTTTTAATTCTTTAAGTGTTATACTATTTGAATTGGTATTTATGAGATACACGATTGTGTGGGTTTTGTTACTAAACAATCAAATACTTGACTCAGGAATAAAGGTTTTCTGATTTGGGATTTTTTTGTTGTTGTTGGTTGGTTGTTTTCCTAAGTCATTCTTAAATAAAAGTGGAAAACTCATTCAGAGCACTGTGGTGTAATTTAAACCGTGGTTAAAAAATAAACCTTGGTAATTTAATATTTTTATATAGTTGATGGCCACTAAGTCATTAAGGTTCAGAAAGGTGAAACATGTGAAAAAGACACTTTTATACTCAGTTAAATCTCACCTTTACTTGGAAACATTAAAGCACTATTTGATCCAGTACCTGTCCATTTGTTACTTGTAAATATTTTAATTAGTTGAAAAATAAATTGCAAATTTTGATGTTAGAACTGTAATGTATTAAAATACTTGGAAATGTCCAGATGTTCACTCAGGCTTGCTAAAAGATTAAAGTTGAAAATAATGGTAATTTCTGTTAGCATTAATTCATTTTATAATTTGAGGGAAAATGTAGTTAAATTTTGTCCCTATCTCTTGAGTATGGGATTTTGAGTTTTAGAAGCACAAACTATTTCTGATTCTTTTTTTTTTTAAAGTTCCTTCTACTAGTTCTCTGACAGCTACCTAAACACATGCATCCATGCTGCTTTGAAAACAAATGCCCTAAAGAGAAATGAAAGCAGAAACACATTCTGATTTGTTTGAAGAGGCTTCGGATGACAAAGCATATCACAGGTGTTCCTAATTATTTCTCTTTTTGAAACATTATTTTCACTGGTAGGGCTTCTTTGAGTATTGGCAAGATTGGGGCCATTTTGAAGACTACCTCTGTGTTCAGGAATCAACTGCAAAACTGCAGGAGACAGAAATCTGTTGATTGTCTTCATGCTATATAATACATGACATTTTTATTGCAGGTTTTGACCTTTAAGAGAGAGCCAATTCTGGAAAACAGCCACAGTTCTTTGATTGAATACTCACATGCATTGGAACATGATTAGGAGATCAAGGTATACTAATGAATTTTAAAAGCATATCACTTTATATCTTTGCAGCAGAATTGGTCTTGACAGTTGGTAATGCTGAAACTTTTAGGTGAACTAAAATCAGTAGTTAAAAAACTAATTAAAAAGTCCAGTGAAGTGGTCAAAACTGAGTTGTCTTATTAAAACTCCAGATTTTTAAAATACACTTGATGATTACAAATTGCATTAGATCCATAACTTAACAGATTTATTCCCAAGAGTATATAATGTATAATGATTTTTTTTTCTTTAAGGATGTTATTACACTATGTTGTGTAAACTAATTAAATATGTAGCAGACTTCATTTTATAAAGTGAAGGATTTAAATCAAATGGAATTTGTTTTTTGGTTACTTCACAATTGGGAAATATATAGAGTCTACAAAGTTAGATAAGACTGAGACAATTTGAAGAGGATACATACATTCCAAGTTCTTTCCTGACCAAAAGTGCCAATTTGGTTGAAACTGAAAAACCTTTCTTAAGCAGAAACTAGCTTCTTACTCATAGATTCTCTGATTAAAAACATTCAACTTGTTCATATCAAAAGTGAACTCTTTAACAATAAACTTGTAGAATGCCTGAACAACCAATAACTTTTATCATCTTAATCTCTAAAATACTTCATCTCAGTATCATTTTTCTGGCTTTTTTTTTATTATTATACTTACAGTTGAAATTTTGATTAAGTATTTAGCTAATACAGTTTTTGTTTTCTAAATGGTGATCTGATATAATGAAAATGAATGTTGAACAATATTACTAAGTATAGTTGATTAATTCTTTCACAGTAAAGTATTAATGGTAATATTTTAGATGATATTTCTTAGTGAAGTGCCAAAATGTAGCAATAGTTTTTTTTGTAAAATATGCACCTAAAATATTAAGATTTGGCAAATTGGAAAGGTTTGTTTTTATAAGAAAAATTTTAATTTTGTCTTAAGATTGAAGTGTAATTGTCATGATCATAGAATTTATTTTAACTTTAAACAGTTTATTAGATAGCAAATCCAGGGATGTGAATCTGTTAGCAGCTGAGGCTAAATAAAATGTTAAAATTTAACAGAAATCTGATATTTCTATAGAAGTTCTGCTATTATTTTATTGTTGTCACTCTGTAAGGTGATTATTTAAGATAAATATACAATGTAGAATATCTTCATAACTTTCATTTTAGAGTGTTGTAAAGCAGTTTATTTTGAATACGCTGAAAATAGTCATACCCCCAAGTTAATTAGTTTCCAAGTTACAGAGTATTAAGATGAAAATTGAAAAATGAGTATCTGGGTTCAATTTATCACTTTCAATCTAGGTATCTTTCACATGACCTTAGTAAGTTAAATGAAGGAAGAGAAACATGAATTTATATTTTAAATACAAGTTCTTCCTAAATTACAATTTATGATGCTTGAACATGTCAAAACTTACTGTTTGAAAACAAATATTTAATATATAGTTGTCCTCTCTGTAGTTATGTTGCTTATAAACTTCTAAAAATTTCACTTAGTAATATTTAAAAGCATCAATACAGTTATTAACAGTTTTCTTGTATTTATCACTTCTCACATTGTGAGAAACTTTAACCTAACTAATGCTATATGTAATTGTCAGAGTTCTTAAAGGTTTTTGGTGTTATGTTTGATTGGGTTTCTTTTAATCAACTCCTGAGGTCCATTTTTGTAAAGATTTTGGCTTTCAAATTTGCAAACCTGATTATATCTAATTAACCCTTTGATTGGCCCTAAAATATTGTCTGTTTCTGTTTTATTAAAATAGTTGTCTTTAGGGTATTTAACCTGTCTCTGAATGAAGGAACTTAAATTTTTTTCATTAGTTTGTTGGTGATATATATAATACTGGGTTAAAAGGGCTATTTATTTAAGTAGTTTCATAAAGTATAGCAGTTTTCTTTGATAGAGGTTTTAGAATGTAACCTAGGATTTTTTTTAATACCATACAATTAACTTTCATTTAAAAAATTTTAAATGTTTATTTGAAGCAACTTTGTGTGCATGTGTGTATTTTGGTTTTTCTTTTTCTTAAATAATACCCTTAATCTAGTTCTATTATTTTTCTTCAAGTAAGACCTAATGTGGCTGGGTATGGTGGTGCCTGTAATCTCAGTACTTGGGAAGCTGAGGCAGGATGATCATAGTGAGTTTGAGGGCAACCTGGGCTACATAACTGAGTTCAAGGGCAACTTGCACTACATAGTGAGCCTGCTTCAAAACAACATCAAAAAAAAAAAAAAAAGAAAGAAAGAAAGAAAGAAAGAGAAAAAAAAGAAAGAAACAAAACAAGAGAAGGAGAGACCTAATGTGTCAGAACTAGTGTTTTCTAGAGAGACCTGCTGTGGCAGAGCTAGTGTTTTCTGGAGAGACCTGATATATCAGAACTAGTGTTTTCTGATCAATATTTTTCAAAAAGCAACATTTAATTACTGTGAGGGTTTTGAGTTTTTATTAAATATCATTTTGAAGGACAATTTCTCTTCTTAGCACTACACTGGACTTGATATTCCATTAATGTATTACTTGGGTTGGTTTTACTTTCCTATTTTCATGGTTAGAATTACTTGGAAGACAAACATGCATACGTTTTAAGTGTGATTTCTGAAACAGATTAATTCATTACTATTTCTGAAGGTCTGCATTTTTAAAAATTCTTCAGTAATAGTCTTTTCCATTGTATAGCTTTCAAATATATACAAAGTTATCTTGTTATGTTGTGGCCTTCAAAAATAATTGATTTTTAACATTGGTTCCTCACTGAATTGCTAAGCAAAAAAAAAAAAAAAAAACTTTTTCAATCTTGACAGAAATAAAAGGCTGAGATTTTATTTTATAAAATACCTGAATTTAAAATATTGCTACCATTTCATTATTTTTAAAAACTAGCCTTTGTGACTAGGTATTACTATTTTAAGTTGCCAGTTATAGTCTATGTATGAGTTAATGTGTCAAAATACGTTCACATTTTTCTGACTTTTTATTTTTCTGAATCAAAAATTGCTTAAGTGCTGAAAGATGGTTTGCATTTAAATTTAAACATGAGGGCATGGTGGTGCACTTCTATAATCCCAGCACTGGAGAGGCAAGAGGATCATCCTGAGTTCCATGCCAGCCTGAACTACATTGCAAGACCCCCTCTCAAAAGAAAACAAAAAAATTAAAAATAAATAAATTTAAACATGACTTACATTTAAAATTATAGGTCTATCTTTGTTTTCTTTATTTTTTGGGGGGAGTACCAGGAATTGAACTCAGGACCTCACAGTTGCCAGGCAAACTGCACCACTGAACTAAATCCCCAGCCCCTAAAGTTGTAGGTCTTTAGCATTATGTTGTATTTATAGGTAGTAATTTAACAGAATCAATATTTCTTGTTTGTCTTATTCATCAGTTGATCCTATGTTACTAAGCTTTTAGCTCTGTAAAGTAGCTCCATTTAAAGTAGATAAATTGCATGTGGAAGTTTTTTTAATAGTTGAGATTTTTGTTAAATCTTTATGGGTTAAACTCTTTATTCTTTGCTAATAGTGTCTGAAGTCAGACATATGGTGGTGATTAAATATGTGGGACCTGGGAGGAAGCCAAGGGCATTTTGTAAGCAAAATATTAATTTCATTTCTTTATTGGAATTTGAGCACTTTATTTCCTGGAGAATAGCTAGAAATGATACCCTCTTTATGCGTTCAGCCTTCTAACTGGTTAAAACTCTTCAGAGACTTTTGATAATTGAGCAGTTTAATCTTAGGAGCTGATGATTATTGTGTGCCATTAATTTTTTTCCTTTATGCCTACATTGCAGATTCTCTTTCTAACCAACACACTGATTTTGTCTTTTCTGTGTTTACTCACTTTTTAAACAAAAATCAAAATTTTGTCATATGGTGATATAAGCAGGTTTGATTGGTAGGTTGGACAGAACCCTTTTTTTTCCCCCCTCTGTGTTAATTACAGATACTTTTCTTAACTTGCTACTTAAGAAACAGGGACAGCAGTAACAGTTAATAAATAAATATTAGCACCCCAACCCTTTTTGTTGTCCCTTACAGTTGGGAGCAGAGGCTAGGGGAGCACTGCTGCTTATCAGCTGTTCTTTAGAATAGCATCAATATGCAGTAATGGTGGCCAAAGAAGCCTGTACCCCTCCATCTTTACAGACCAGGTAGAAAAGCCCCAACTCTCAGTGTATTCATACAGTTTGGAGGACACTTTTATTGACAGATAAGTATTTTCTTTCCACTCTAGTATAAAGAAAACAGTAGGTGCTTATAGTTCTTAGGCTATTATTTTTTACTATATGGTTTTAGTTCACTTAATTTTTATTTATGGAAAATTATCTTCTGAAATTATGTATGGTATGTTTCATGCTTTTCACTTTTAAGCCGATAAACTGGAAAAGTTATTACTAATTAGCTACTGATTCTAGTTCGAGGCCATCCTAAGCAAGATAGTGTGTTCAAAGCCAATCAGAACTACATAGTGAGACTCTTATCTCAAAAAAATCCCCAGGGGTGGGGATTTAACTCAGTGGCACAAGCGCCTGCCTGGCAAGCTCAAGGTCATGAGTTCGATCCCTGATACCCCCCCAAAAAAATGAAAACACAATAGATGTGTGTGTGTGTGTATGCATACACACACACATGTATGTATATGTATATGTACATGTATATGTATATGAAAGAAAAGTAAAGTTGACTGGCCATACAGAAATGATTTACTTTTTCCTCCCACTTTTGGGCCATTTTCTGAGCCCACATTTACTGTTCTAACCTTTTATAAACAAGGCTGTTGATTTTGCTATCGTTTAAAAAATCCTATAGTACTCAGTGCTGTAGATAACAAGAAAGAAGGCAGGCCACCGCTAAAACCTTGTCCTGTTTTTTTCTTCCTATCAAACTATTTTCTCTATTACAGTAGCATACCTGCTGTTTCTTATTATTAAAATAATGTCACTTCAGAGTATTCTAAATCTTTTGGAAATAGGACTTTGTAATTTCAAATAATATACCAGAGTTCTTAGTTTGTACAATATGAATTTGTACCAACATATAACCGAAGTATTCACATATTTTTCTCTTTATATATAGATTATAGTTACAGGAAAGTGGATGTTACACTTAAAGTTCCAATTTCATTTGCAGAACTGTTGGTGGGAAACTACAAGTAACATTTTTGTTTTAATGGATAAGCCTAATATCCCAATTTAAAATCTGATATTTACAGTAATATATCTCCCTACCCCAGTACTGAGGATTGAACTCAAGGCCTTTACACTGAGCTGCATTCCCTACACTTTAAAGACATTTTTTTATGTTGAGACAGTTGCCAAGTTGCCCAAGATAGACTAAGACTTTCAACCCTTCTGCCTCTGCCTCCCGAAGTGCTGGAGTTACACGCCCAGCTTCAGTAGCAATTGTTTTTTTATTATTGATTATTTATTGTTAAAAGTATTTTTTAAATTTTATTAGTACATGTGTGTATTATATAATGTTTACTTGGCAGAAATTGGCACATGAAAATATCTTAATTCCTTTTTTATGTCCTTTCCTCCCTTCCCCATCCATCTGTTGATCCCTTTGCTTTATTTTTGGTGTATTGTGCATGCTTCCAGTACATAATGTTTACACTCCTTGTGTGGAGTTGGTACATGTTCATAGCACATCTGAATTCCTGTTTTTCATCTTCTTTTCCTCCTCACCATCCCTTGATCCCCTTTCCCTTTGAAAAAGATCTGTCTCCCTACTTCCTATTATCTTTTATTTTTATTTTGCTCTTTTTTACTTTGAGTTTCTTTATTTTTAAAAGACAACTGTAGTTCTTCCCTACTTATTTTAATTAAAAATCATTCTTGATCACTCCCACTCTTAATGTTTTCCTTTACCAAACATAGTAAACTACAAAATAGAATATTATTTCTCTGGTATTATTACCTAAAAAAGCTTTAGTTATAGTATGACCTTATACATATGAAATAAAAAATGAGCCTATAGCTTATTTTGGCATTGTTGAAGTCAAGCATATTCAACCATAGATTCAGAGTCCCCCCGCTTTTTTTTAAAGTACATTGACGTAATTTAACAGGTAACACTAATTACTGTTACCTACTTTGAGAACACTTTTTCCTCCATTAATTCTCACTTAATGTCTGTGGACCACCTGTACCAGAATAACCTAAAATAAAACATTTTTCCAGACTTGCTATTTCAGAACCTCTGAAGGTGGGGCTTTGGAATTTGTGGTTTTTACAGCCTGTACCAGATTTTTTCTTTTCTTTTTTTTTTTTTCAGGACACTACATGTGAGAAGCATTGGATAAAATGAAATGGTGGAGTTTTGTTCCACCCCAATAAATCATTCATATCTCTTGATTTTTTTTTTTTTTTTTTTTTTTTTTTTTTTTTTTTTTTTTTTTTTTTTTTTTTTTTT
>RJWM01000120.1:163913-190558 GCA_004363535.1 Dasyprocta punctata | reverse complement strand
GGCCTTAGGCCAAATTTTAGTCTAGTCTATGTGTTTGAAACATTAAGTGTAGCTGTGTTAGAAATACTTGATGAAAACAGAAGGAATCGATCACTTACAAATTTTCATCTAGATGGCAGCTATTTTTCTTAAGTATATTTCCAAATGAAGAAAATATACAAAGAGAACTTTTCATATTCTGTTTATTGGCGCGTTTGGGACTATCCTAGTAAAGCTGAAGATCTAGTAGACTTGAAATGGTCTTGATGACTCAGACATGTTTTAAAACATCTTGTTTATTTTTAGTAGCAAAATATTGAAGCAATATAAATTTTAAGCAACAGGAGAATGGTAAATGGTGACATAGTCTTGTGATAAACTATATTGCTTTTAAAATGAGAATGGTATATATCAGTGGATGACTGTCTTCAGCAAAAACAAAAACTGTAGGAACATGATACACAGTAGTGTAATATTTATATAAAATATATAAATGTATGGTGTGGTTTCATCTTTAGTGAGTGGAATGGGATCAGAGTAAACACACTAGGAACTATATGCATAATTGAGAATGTATATGTTTAATAAAGAGTGAGAAGAGACATCGATCTTGGAATATAATCTTGAATTAATTTTAAGATATCTGCAGTTATATGATGTCCTCCAGAAGGTCAGCATATTCCAAGTTAAACATTGAAGTATGAATTTTGTTTACATTTATATTGTACTTCTATTTCAGAAGGCAATAGAAAAACATTTAAAAACTAACTGCATTATAAATAATGTAAATGGCTGTTTGTAATCTTTAGTTCTGTGATACGTAAGCATCAGAAATAAATGATTGTTGACCTCATATTGAAAATAGTCTAATACCCATGATCAAATGCTTAAAGTCTTCACTTTTATCTTTTCCCTAGGTTTCATGATAAAGTGAAGACCATAATAAAACAGCCTCTTAGCCTAGCAGTTCTTATTTTGTAAGTATTAACTATCAATCCCACTACCATTGCTATAAAAAATTACCATCGTTATCATGTTTCAGTTTATTTCTGGGGTTTTTTTCCTATTTATTCTAGACACCAACTTTCTAATCTTCTCTTATTCCCCTACATATTGAAGTTTCATGTTAATTTAATATAGTTTAGAGCAAACTAATACTGCCTTGGGTAAGTTTTCTATTTTGGGAAGTATTTTATAGCTAGTCCCTATCATCTCTTAAGTTTGAGAATCACATTTTTCAATCCTTTTCCTTCAGAGATACTTGCAGATGAGTAGTGGCCTTTTTAATTATCATTACTCCAGTTTATTAATCTTTAAGAGTTTTTGTAAGTTGAGAGTATCACTGGGTGTGGTGGTTCACACCTATAATCCCAGCACTCTTGAGACTGAAGCAGGAGGATCTCTGTGAATATGAGGCCAGCCTGAACTACATAGCAAGACCCTATCTCCAAATAAATACATAGATAGTATCCTTTCCACTTGAAATAATTTTTTTACATTTCACTAGATAACACTTGAGCCTTCTTTGTGAGGTGCTTTAGTTAGCTATTAAAACAGGAAAAATAGGAAAGCACTCCCTTTCCTTTTATATATATAGTAGACCCCCAAAATTCAAAGGACTTATGTTCCTAGAGCACCCACAAATTGTGAAAAACCATGAACTTCATATATGGTAAGAAAAATGCCATATATCTGCCTGATTTTATAGTTTAAACCCTAAATATGCTATGTCTCCCACATTTATGTAATTTAATTTAATAGAATACTGTATGAATAAAGCCTTAAAAGGTGCAGGGCATTTTAGCAACATCTTAGGGGTCTTAGGGTTTTAAGATGGCCAAAACATGGGGAATGCTGGTGCATCTGCCAGAGATGGGCTACAGGGCAGCCACCAATCAACAGCAAGGAAAACTAAATAATGCACTGGGATTGGCACTTACAAACATCCTGCCAAAAAAACAATTGCAGATGATGTTTGCATTTCTGTGAAATTGCAAGGAGTTTCCACCAACAATTATTAGATAGGTTCTGAGGAAAAAAATCCACAAATGACTGAGGCCAAGAAATCTGAACTGCAACTTTGTGGGGATATACTGTATACATGCATACCTCTTTCTTAGAATAAGAATCATTTGCTCCTGATTCATTTAACTTTAGAGAAGCTTGTAAATTCTGATGTGATAATTCTAACAGGTTAGTTGAAATTAATCGTATCCGTGGAAGAGCTCACAGATAAGGGACATGTTAAATGCACAGTATACTTACTTCCTTAAAAGTATTTGAGACTCTAAAATAAGTTACTAAAAAGATTAATTTCTTGCTATTCCCTGAGCTAATTCTCCATCTCTAAAGAAAACTCAAAATCAAGTGCAGCTGTTTCTGTTCTTAAAGGTGTTGAAGCATAGACTTGTTTAAATGAAAGCTAGTGCTTCAGATGCTTTCCTTACTTTAACACATACTTGCATTCGTATTTCAGATCGTATGTATGTTAAAGGGTTGATATTATAAGCATAGAAGATCAGCCATCATACTCAATAAATTGTAAGGTTTGGAGGGGGTGAGGGATCAGTTAAATGCTGAAAACTATTAATAATGAGCCAGTTTGCAAAGTAGTAGCCAAATGCCACAGGTCAATTATTTTTCTAATTTTTTTCCTTTATATTTTTTTCTCTGGAAAGTTAGAATGGAAACATTTGCAAAGCCCTAAAGAATCCTACGTAATCCGGGGTTGGGTTCCTTAATTGGTCCCTTGGAAGCTAGCTCAGCTTTTCTTCAACTTAACTCTTAGGAAAAGAAATCTTTTATATTGGTATTATATTTCTACTGTAAATTGGCAGTTGATCCACTTTTCAAAAAGAAATACATATCATTTACCTCCTGATTTATAAGCACTGATAACATCATATGCTTTAGCTTATTTCATGTCCTTTATAAATTTCAAAGCAAATCATCTTTCTTGGCTGTTTTCCAGCATCTTTCAAGCATAGGTCACTTGCCATATTTTATAGTTGGAATGTTCTCTGTGTTGTGTTCTATGTAGGTAGTTTGTGTGGTGTTCTCTTCCTATAAATTTTAGGTGGTAATATTTCCAATTAAATAATACCCAGAAAAATAGTTACATGGTTACAGTCATCAGTGATGCTGTGTGATTTTGGTATGTCCTCCTTTCTTACTTTTAGTGTTTATTTAGTGCCATCGTTGTTCTGATGGGGATTTTTTTTTTAATTTATTTTATGGAGTGTGTGTTGTCATGTTCAGTGCTGTCAAAATTAAATAATTTTAAAAAATAATGGCAGTGGTTTGATTCATTTTTCCATATTGATTAAATATTCTTCAAGTTTGCATTTCAGTTTAAACATCTAATACTTTTGCTGCCAAAAAGAGACTGGGAAATAGCCATAGCTTTCCTTTTATTTTCCCCTTTGCTGTACTCAAGGTTGAACACAGGATCTTCACACTGAGCTTCATCCCCAGTCCTTTCCTGTTTTGAGGTAGGGTCTTCCTAAGCTGCCCAGGCTGGCCTTAGCCTCCCAAGTAGTTTGGATTACAGATGTTTGCCTCTGCCTGGTTTCCACTTTTTTGAACTGTTTGATTTTCACATTGTATTTAAATACATATACTTAAATTATGTGTTTCTGTTATCTGAGTTTAAATAATGATTGTTTATAGAGCTTTGAAACATCTTTAGAGAATTGTCAGCAGTCAAGAACATTATGCCATCTATCTTTTTAATCTAAAATAACAAAGATCTTAAGAAACTGACTATAAATAGGCAAACAAAAAGATAAAGCAGAAAATTCACCATTCAGTGCTATCTGTGTTGGTAGTCCTGCAAAGTACTTTAATTTAGGCAAATTACTTCCTAACTTAAGAAGACTTACCGATTTGCCTATCTCAAGCTATAAAGAGAAATGACAATCTATTTCCCATGTAGGACAAGTTATCAAGAGGTTTGTAAAAATATTATCAAGTTGGTGATGAAATAGCATCGGCATGTAAGAATACTAGTCTAGAAAATATTGTCAGTTGTTGAATAATAACAGTATAAATATAGGATGAACCCATAGTACTGGAAAAAGAATGTTTTAATCAGTGGGACAGTTATTGATGATATAGCAAGTGATAATATGTTTCGCTTTTGATAAAAATCATATGTGCTAGACAACTGAAAATCTGATTTTTAATTTATTTGTGGTAGAAATATAGTCTTATGTAAATCGCTGTGTACCTGTGCAACTCACAAGAAAATTTTAGCTATTTTAAATAATTTTTTTGTAGTACTGGTGGTAAAGAGGTAAGATGAATTACTATTTAGTAAATATATCAAATCTAAACCCTTAAAGTTACAAATTGTTTTATTATTTTAAAATTTATTTTTACTAGAGATTGAACCCAATACCTGTGCATGGAGCTACCTCCCAGCTCCTTTTGTATTTTTTTAAGACAGAGTATCATTAAGTTGCCCAGGCTGGGCTTGAACTTGCAATCTTCCTGATTTAGCCTCCCAGAGTGCTGGGATTACAGGCACATGCTACCACACTCAGCCTGTAATTTATGAACACAGGGAAAGTTCACAAAGTACTATAATTGTTTCTTGGTCATTATTCAAATAACTGCTATTTTTTAGGAGTTACACAATGTTTAATCAAATGCCAGGTATTCACTGTCTTTAAAGCCTTCATAGAGCTGCCATGTATGCTTAATAGAATAATTGAGTTAAAGCTGAGCTTTCATGTTTTTCATAGGTTTGTTTCTTATGTTCTCAAGAAAATTGTTGCAGTAAAATTAATTTTAGTGCCAAAATTATGGACTTGTATTTTCCCACCTTGAAAAACTTTTCAGCTTATAGAGAGTCAAAGAAAAATAATAATTTCTTATTTATGAAGTTATATTCAATGTTTACCTAAGAAAATTCAAACAAGTCAAAATTATATACCACATATTTGATTTAAACAGTAACTTAAACACATAAAGAATTCTGATGAGTAGGGATTTGAAACTTTAAGCATAAATATAGTAGGTAACATTACCAGGGCATTAGGTATAATTGTAGCTACTATTAGTCTGAAACTTGGGTGTTTAGATTTATTTCCATGTAAAAAGAGAAGTAAATTGAATGCAAAATTGAAATATATGTTCATTTGTTAGTTTACACACTTGTTTGACCAAGATTATCAGTTTTAAGTCTTCCTATTAAAACCAAAAAATAACCATACATTTATGATTATTTTTGTTGCTAAAATTTTTTAGCTGGATGTGTTGGTGCATGCCTGTAATCCCAACATTGTGGTAGGCTGAGGCAGGATGATTAGAAGTTTAAGCCCAGCCTGGGCAACTTGGCAAGACCCTGTGTCACAATTTTTAAAAATTAAAAAGAGATGTAACTTAGTGCTGCCTCTCCCCCAAGTATTTCTTTAAAACACCTTATGTAATTGTAATTTCATTTTCTTATAGCAAAATTATTTGTAGCTCATGAAAATGAAGTGTTTTTTTTTTTTGTTTTTTTGTTTTTTTTTTTTTTTGCGGCACCGGGGATCGAACTCACAGCCTCACGCCTGCCAGGGCAGGCGCTTAAGCCACTGAGCCAAACTCCCGGCCCTGGTTTTTTGAGGCAGGGTCGCACTATGTAGCTCAGGCCAGCCTTGGGCTCGCGTTGTAGCCCAAGCCGGCCTCGAACTCACAACGCTCCACCTACCTCAGAAAATGAAGTTTTTAAATATTTCATTGTATGAACTACAAAGAATGCCATCACTTCCAAGTTCCTTACCTCTGATCAAATTTCATAACCTCAGTCAAAAATATTTAGAGAAACAATATCAAAGATTACTGAATTTTTAAAAAAATTGTTTTGAGGCAGTCTTGCTGTATGGTTCATGCTGACTTTGAACTCTGCATAGCCCAGGCTGGCCTCAGTCTTATAGTCATTCTTCTGCTTTAGCCTCGTGAGTGCTAGGATTGCACGTGTGACCCACCATACCCAGTGGGTTCTAATTTAATAAAATTTCTTGCAGCTTTTCATATCCTTAATTTGCCCATGCATAATGATTCTTTATGTCCCTAGTATTTGGAGCCTTATAATCAAATTTATGCACAAAATTGGCAGTTTGCTCTCCAAATCCTAAACAAGACAACTTAAAAGTTGCTATGGCTTAGAAGTGTTTTTTGCAAAGGTCCATGTGTTCAAGGCTTGATTATCAACCTGTGACACTGCTGAAGGTGGAAAACTTATGAGGTAGGGCCTAATGGAAGGAAGTTAGGTCATTGGGGACAAGTCCTTAAGAGAGATATTATTAGCCAGGTCTTTCTTGTCTCCTTTTTTGCTTCCTGGCTGTCATGAGTTGAAAGACCTCTTCTGCCACACATTCCTACCATGATGCAATGTGCTACAACAAAACCAAGTGACCAGGGACTATGTCAGGTATTTTGTCACAGAAATGGAAAGTGTGTTAACACAATTGTAAAAGTCAGTTCAAATTGATCTTTATTTTCAGCTATAGAGTTAAAACTGTAGTAAACTTTCTTATTGTTACAAATTGTATTTATGCAGATGATAACAGGTAGAAAATAAAATAAGAGAGCGAGTTTCAGCTTAGTGTAGAACTTCATTCTTTAACCCTAGATCTTCTCAAAATAGTGTTTATGTCTTTTCTCTAGGCAAAACATACCCAGGACCTTCCACTATATCTGATAGAATCAGTTCTAGACCATAAACTTCATGGATATCCCACTCTGCTACATTTTATACCATTTATTTTAAAATATTGTTTATAAAACTCAATATACTCCATGTGGCCAAGGTATAAAACAGACTGCCTTTTTTATGACTAATGTACTTCTGTTGTTGTGAGTTTTTTTTTTTTGAATAATGTACTTTTTAATGAAACACAGACTGCACTATCTTTCTCTTTTGTCATCAACTCTGTTGGTTTATATTGATCTGCTATAGTCCCCTGAAACACTTAGGTTTGTGTGAAATGTCAAATCCTGCTATAAATTTAGATTTAGCAGGCATTTAATGAACATCTATTTGTGCTAGATGTGCTCATACAAGTTTAAGATTACATAATCTAAATGACAGACCTATGAAGTAGGCCTTAATTTGTCCCATATTACAGAAGAGAAACCAGAAGTCTATGTACTGAAATAACTTACCCAGAATAGAGATTCCTAAGGGACAGAGCAAGATTCATCTTAGGTCTTTTGGCCTCAATTTAACTGTTCTGTGTTATTGCTGCCTCAATAAACTATGTCTGTTGCTTATTATATTGATAATAAGTTAGAAATGCAGAAATTCACCAGTAATTCTGATGCAGTCAGGATGGTTTTATATTTTAGGCAACATGCCTAGAATTTCTAAATGTTTTTGTTAAATATGGTAATGCCTTATATAAACTAAATGAGCTGGTACTAGAGCACTTGTAAAATAAAAAGTAAATATGCCTAAACAAAAAAACGTTAGAAGAAACAGAATTAAGAGTTTTAATTCATTTACAATGAAGAGAATCATGTACAACTTGAGTTTTACTATATTTTTTTAAATTTTAGTTTTTTCTGTTGTAGAAAGTCAAGGTATTTAAAGACTACCATCTATTCAGATTTATACTCAAGTTGACTTCTTGAGACATTTAATTTACCTTTTTTGGTTTTATCTTTCAAAGATTATTTTTTTCTTGGGAGAGCATAAGAATGGAAAAGCCAGTAGACATGTTTAAGGACCCACAGTCCAGAATATAAACCACCAGATTTGAAGCTATGACTGTTGTATGAAGTTAAAAAGGCAAGAAATAAAACGGTTTTGTTTTCTGATTTTGTTTTTTAGTAGCTCCTTCTTTTTACTCTACATCAGTCATTAAGATTCTTTGTGTATTTTTTCAGCATTCAAACTTGAAAGCAGAGATTTAAAGGATAGTGTACCGTGATATTTCCAGTGAACCAGGATACAAAAATGAAGAAATGGCACAAGATATATCAGGGAAATATTGCCACATAGCTAGTTCATTTTGAATGAAAAGATAGGTATGAAAGTGAAATCAGTTATTTACTCAGCATAGTACTCATTACTAAGAACATTTGTCTATGTTCATAAATTTGTAGTGAGTGGAAATGTGGTATTAGCTAGAAAGTGTGAAATGGAAATCTACCTGAAACGATAGACTTAAGTTGTCCTTAAAAGTAGGAATATATACAAAGGGCATTAGTGAGTATTTTAACCTCCAGGAGTAGCATTAGTGAAGAATCAAAGATTGGGTAGACATATATACAGACAGATTAGGGGAGAAAAGAACTGGAAAATAATTTGTTATAAGCATCTATTCTTTGGGCTGCCTTGAAGAAGAAGCATGCACTGGGAAAAACTAATTGCTGCACTCAGAAGTAATTTATTTGTTTTACTTGCTACTTACCTGGTAACTAGAGGAGTGTCATGCTTGGTCAGTCTTGCTATCCATTTACTACTATTTCATTATACTTCTCTAATGTAAAAACTCTTTAATATATAACCACCATACTTAGAACATACTAAAATAATAATCTCTTAGTGTAGTAATACCCAGTTCCTGTTGAATTTCAGGCTATTTTAGAGAAGTGCATATTGCATTTGGATTTATTTTTCTCTCCTAGACAGTCTGGCTTCAAGTTTCCCAGCCTGGTCTCAAACTTGTGTTCCTCCTGAATAGCTAGAATTACAGACATGTGCCATACATACTGCATTTGGTTTTCATGATTCTTTAAAAGAGAACTTTTAAATGGTATGATAGCGTTTTCCTCTGGAGAGAGAGATAATACATTATAGATTCTGATTATATAGTCCTTGATACTATGACAAAAAGTATAGACTCTACTTCGAAAATGAGATACGTAATGTGAATATGTGAATTTTAGGAAGTTTGTGTGACTAAACATAGAAAGTCCACCTGAAAAGCCAATGTAATTATAAGATACTTAGGCCTAATTTAAAAATATAAAATTAAGAGTGGCAAAGGGCTAGTTAAGCTGAAATCTCAAAAAGAAATCAGTTGTTTTTGGTGGCTAATTTAGTACAAGAAATGATTAGCATAGGGCAAAAATTGAATGTGAGGAGAGAATGACATTGGGTATGTTTTCATAGTTAGGACACAAAGAGAATAAAAGAAAATACCTATGATAAAAATGTGATGGTAAATAGCATGTTCTTATCAAATGACACTTCTTGACTAAATGATATGTTCATAACTTAGTCATGCCTGGGAAATAAGTTATCAAAATTTTTAAAATACATAAATGTTCGTCTTCTAAATAGTTTAATGTTATACATAAGGAAACTTAAGGAATCAAAATCATAACATGATTTGGAGTTTTTATGTATATACTTTCTAGAATAAATTGTCTTGACTGAATTCTAATGATAGACTTAAATTTTCCTTAAAAGTAGGGATACATACAAAGGGGATTGTGAGTATTTTAACTTCCAAAAGTAGCTTTAGTGAAGAATCAAAGATTGGGTAGATGTATATACAGATGAGGGGAGAAAAGAACTGGAAAACTATTCATTTAAACTCAAAATGTACATTTTTTTGAGTTACAGAAGTCTTTTCGGATTGTGTCTGAACACTATTTTATTGCATGCCTATTCACAACACTAAATTAAAAAAGAATCTTCTCTAGTTAATGTAGGCTCTCTATTTGGTTTTCGGTTTTTTATTTGGATGGTTGGTTTTCTTTTTTTTTAATCATTTTTTATTTTGAGACAGTGTCTCACTCAGTTGCCCACGCGAGGCTAGAACTTGAAGTGTTCTACCTCAGCCATCCCAAGTACTAGAGTTACAGGTATGCACTGCTGTGCCCAGCTGTAGCCTTTTTGTTTGTAACCATTTATACCCAAGAAGCAAGAGCAAATTTTAGTATGATCCTGTAAAGTTTATCTGTACACTTATGAAAACTTTGAGCTTTGTAATAGGATAATGAAAAAATTACCATATCAGTGAAATTGTTTTAGTTATACCTCCTAACTTAGACCTTTCCTGAAAGATATAAATGAGATATATTACATAAAATTTTCTTTCAGATATATTACATCTCTTGTGCATTATTCCATCCCCCACTCTTTTTTTTTTTTTTTTTTTTTTTCATTTTGCAATACTGGGTAATTTAGTTCATGGGCATTCTACCACTAAGATACATCCCCTACCCTTTTTATTTTGGGACAAGGTCTTGCTGAATTCCATGCTAGCCTCAAAGCTTGGGAATCTTCTCCCAATTATCTGGAATTACAGGCATGCACCACTGTGCTCATCATTCTACTCTTAAGCAAAGATAATCACTCTGTGTTTCAGTGGTTATACATATCTAGTTTCTCAGAAATTCACTGGAAATTTTTGAAGCATATTAGAAGAAAGTAATCACTGTTAGTAATTGTGTGGATGCTAGATTGGTAAGATTAAGTATTCAAACTGATATGTCAAACAAACTAGCAGGAAAATCTTCATGTCATGTATTAGTATCTGAATATCCTTGTTTTGTGTCAGTGGAGACAGTTTAAACTTGTAGATTCAATAGAAAGTCAGTAAAATAACCCCTTGTCGAGGCATAAAATGTAATAGCTGTAATGCCTAGGAGATAAATGGAAAGAAAAAAAATCAAATCTTATCACACTGCGAAGATAGCTGTAATGCCTAGGAGATAAATGGAAAGAAAAAAAATCAAATCTTAACACACTGCGAAGAAATTGCTACTGCTGTTGAACTCAAGAAAGATGTACCTTCCTGTCTGCCTGAAAGTGCTCCACTGAACCTTTTGCTTTATTAATACATTTAAATCAGGAACTTATGTATTTTTTTTTTGAATAGGAATGAATTTTTTCTAATAGTTTATGGTTTCAAGTTTCCAAATAAAAATGTTACTTTAATTTAATCTTAGTTAAAAATTGAAGTAAATTTTTTTGGGAGGGGGGGGGTTTTGGTACCAGGGATCGAACTCAACCTCGTACTTGCCAGGCAGGTGCTTAATATCATTGAGCTATATCCCCAGCCCAAAGTAAAATTTAAATAGGGGAAAATCTCTGAAGTTATTAAAACAGAAAATTATAGTATGACTATTTTATTTTTTTGAGGAACTTTAAAATTCTTTAATGTAATTGAAAAACGCAATACGTACTACATATTTCTCAAGTCATTGCAATAGATTTATCTTGGTTACATGTTAAAAAGTGCTGGCTGCAGGTAGTAGCACATGTTAGTAATCTCAGATACTTGGGAAGCTGAGGCAAGAAGATCCCAAGCTTGAAGCCATCTTAGGCAACTTGGATTTTGTCTCCAAATAAAAAGGGACGGGGATATAGTTCAGTAGTTTGAATACTCTGTTTTCAAACCTTTGTGCCGTAAGTACATACAGAAACTTTACAATAATAGAGTAATGTGTGATGCACTGATTGCTCAGATGCAAGGTTAGCTATATGTACTTTTTAATAATGAGGAAAATACAACATATTAATGTGAAATTACATGTCCGTGTGCTTTGTATAAACAATTTTTGTGCTTTGGTTATGCATGTCACCTTTTTATGCTGTAATGGAAATAATGTAGATTTTGAAAAGCCATTTTAATAAGAAAGTTGAGGCAAAATGGTTCTTGAGCCTTGAGCTAGAGTCGTGATGGTTTTCTGTTATCTTTTGGAGAGAGAAGTCATTCCTACATTGAAGAGGAAACTAGTATACTCTTCTACTAAATAGAGTGAAGTGGATAGGCAAGACATTGGAAGAATGGGAAGCATAGAATTTCTCTTTTGTATTTCCTTTCAGGATACCAAGTTAACATCATTCTAAGGATTCATAATCTAGATATGTAACTGCTTAACATCAAATAATGCACAACTCAGAATAACCATTCTAAATGGAGGTAAATGCTCAATGGTAATACGTAGATTTTTATAACATCTGAGGGAGAATTAATTTGTTTGGAGCTTTGTATATCTTTACTGTATTTTGTATTAAGATATTTCATGTGGCTTCTAGTCTTTTTATTTAAAAGTATGTTTTCATTTTGATAGCCTACGTTTATTGAAACTGTACTCTTGTATGTCATTTCATGTTTTTCCCTTGATACGAAGTCTTAACCTGTCCTGATGAAGATGTCTTTTAAAAGATATACAACAAGGAACAGTTTGTTAAGAGCAAAATTCTGCTCTTAATAAGGTAAAAATAATTTTTATGAATTACTTTTTGCTTATAAAAGGAAAAAATACCTTCAAAAATTGAAAGATTTACTTGTATTGCCTTATTAATTTGACACAAGAAAAATATGCTTTTCTTTTCCTGTTACTCGTATTTCCTAACTTAGAGCACTATGTTGAACAGATAGTAGGCATATTTTAGGTTTTGATGCAGAAATAGATTCTATTTAAAAGCTTCTAAAAATAATTATGGACATATTTCAATGTTAAAATCTTTTAAACATGGATTTTTTTAAATGTATTTTTTTCTAAAAAAAATTTTTATTCTTTAGGTACTAATGTGTGTTTAAAAAAAAAAAAAACCTTGGAGTAAAGTAGCAGCACATAATGGTTTGTGGATTTTGAAAAGGTGCAGGCCATATTGTGCTGCCTCAAAAATACAAGGATCTGATCTTCTGAAGAAAATATATTTTTTTACTTATAGCTCTTACGACAGCAATGTCAGCCGTGCCTTAGCAGCACGTAAATATTGGTGTTAAGATTCTAAAATTATCTCCAGTATTAACTGTGCTGCTGAAGTAAGGTTGGCAATAAGCTACAATTGTATTTTAATGCAAATTAATGTTACTAATTTTTTTCAGTTCGAGTGATGTATTTTCAATATCATTGACAATATACTATTCAATATTACTCTGTAAAAATGTTAGTTATAACTTTCTATATTTATTGTGTCTATTAAAATAGTATACAGTTGTTTCTTGATATCCATGAAGAATTAGTCTAAGTACCCCTATAGATACCAAAATCTGCCAGTGCTAGATTTTGTTATGTAAAATGCTGTGATACTTGCTTTTAACCTATAAACATCTTCCTATATACCCTAAATCATCTCTAGATTACTTATACAACTAATACAAATATGTATTACCAGTACTTAATCAGGTTTTTTTTCCTTAAATATTTTAATCCATGGTTGAGTTCATAGACACAGAACCCGCAGATACAGAGTCCACTGTAATTGCAATTTAATAATTGTGTTGAGTGCTATCAGGAATTTGTAGAGGACTAGGAGTATTTCTGGTTCGTAGACCCGGCTTGTGCAAGGCCCAGATTCAATTCCCAGAACCTTTAATTGGAATTTAAAAAAATTTCTTAACAGACCTTAGGGAATATGAGAAGAATTTATTTTGTGTATTCAATGCAAATATTTAGATTTTTTAAATGGGACAAATAATTTTCTCTGGAAATTACTTTAGATATTTGCTTATCTTACAGATAAAGTATGAAATGTACTAATACATTTTTTAACAGAATTTAAAAGGTAATTTTTAGTAATATTTCTAAATATTTCATTATAAGTGATGAAAGGGAAATACTAAAACATGGGAGTTAAATTCCTGAAAAATCTTAATCTCAAAATGCACTTAATGATAAAAAAATTTTTTTTAATTTTTAAAATTATAACCTTAAAAGTAGGAAAAGCCTTATAGATGATCAACCTATTGATTGGGTAACAGAGAAAACACCCTCAAATTAATTGGCCACAATTCACAGAAAACTATCCTAATCCTCTGTCTTTTAACATAATAGTCTATTGTTTTCACTTGTTTTACTTAAAATGTTTTCTTAAATCTTTAGCTGAAGATGTTTGTTTTACAAGTTGAAAGTTCTGCTGTACTTTTTTTATCTGATAATATCAAATTGTGATTTAATGTTAATTTTATGGATGTAAATAACAGTAAAAATATTTTTAGTTAAAATTCAAAGACAAATACTTTTTACCTTTTCTTTCTTATTTGTAGTATTTTAAGTCATTAAGATGATATTCATGATAAATCTAACAATTGTGTGTAATATACCATAGATCTGGTGTTATTTTCTATAAGCAGTATCTTACCCTTTTCAATTGTAACTGAAGAGAAAATGAACAAAAATAAAAGCAGTTCTTAATGAATTATTTTCAATAATGATTATATTTTTGAAATCCTAAAACTATTTTAGTTTTTATGTAAGGCATAAAACAAAACTTGCATTTAAGAACAATATATGGCCTTGCAGGAAAATTTTTTTTCCCCAAATAAGGAAGAATATATTTTATGTGTGGTAGCTGGAATTAAATGTCAGTGTTTAAATGGAAATAATACTGCCTTAGTGCTTTTGGCAATCATTCATTGAACTCTTAACCTATTTATTTCATTTTAATCATTATAAGACTAACAAATATTATAATTTTTGGTTCTATTGAAATTATTCTAAAATAGAAACTTAGAAATATTTATTGAATGAATTACAAAGTTTATGCAATATACTGTCCAGTATTTTCCAGAATAACCAAGAAGTTAACTTTTCTCTGTGTGTTCTTAGTGTATCTAAAGTCAGATTCTAGAAAATATTAATGTCCTTTGAAAAGAAAAAACCCTGCATTTTACATTTACTAGGAGAATCTGTATCAACATATCCCACATGTGAAGGACTATACAGTGTTATGCTACATAAAAACTTTAATGTTGTTAATCTTAACAGTGAATTGAAGAAAAATGGAAATATTGGAAGAACAAGCAAGAGTTGGGCGTGTAGTTCAGTGGTAGAGCATGTACTTAGCATGCAAAAGACCCTGGGTCCAATCTCCAGTTCAAAGGAAAAAAACTCTTTATTCTAATAGTATGCATGTTTTTTAAATGTTAATCTTAATTGGACTATTTGCAAAGAAGAAATATATGTGAGTATATGTTAAGTCTTCATTTTTCCCATCTTCTTGAGGGAAAAACATCTTAAACCTTTGCACTCAGGTTTCTTTTTAAATTGATGCCAGGTTATTCTAATATTGACCATTTTCAGTCTGTTACTTGAAGTATGGCTTGAGTTTGGAGCTGAGGGGACTGCAGGCGAGTATCCAGGAGATAGAAGAATATTCTAATTGTTTAGCGATTCAGTTTGCATCCTTATATACAACTACAAATTTGTCAGGACCATAAAGATTCATATGTGAGAGATTTCAGAACTTATTAGACTCAAATCTATATTTAACATTAAAGATTTTCTCCAATTATATATTCTTTGATTATTGTAGTTATAAATGTTTTTTAAGCCACTAAGTATTATTACTGATACAGTTTAGCCATACTTGGTTTATCAAGGTTATACTTTTGTAAACTATGAGCTCTTAAGTTAATGTTTATGTTTATTTAGAAATTGATGTTCTAAATCAAATTGTATTCTTTTTCCTTTTACAGGTGGATATTACTTTCCCTTCATGGAAAAAAGTTTTATTTTAAGTGTTCTCATTAAATATTATCAAAAAGGAGAAAAATTAATGTTCTAAAATTTTTAGATAGACTTGGCTGTAATAAGCATTTAGATATATCACTTACCTATTTAGGGAAACATGAAAAAGTTTTATTTACTCTTCTCAGTGGATTTCTTGTAGCTCATGTTTTACTACTAATATCATGAACTCTTTTGATGCAGAACTGACTATTGTACCAGAAACTTAAGAGCATACATTTTTATCATGTTTATAAAATAAAGATCAACTATTTCTAATTTTTTTCTTCCCTTTTTTGCAATGTTAGGTATCAAACCCTGGGCCTCGTAATGCTAAGCAAGCACTCTCCTACCAAGCTACTCCCCCAGCCCTCTTTTTTTTTTTTTTTTTTTAAGGCTATATGCAGTGAAAAACAGTTTGGCAAAATAAACGTTTAGAACTTTTATGTTAAAATAACAGTGCAGAATGATGTTACTTGCTGATTTCATGTGGGTGTGGGTGTGGGTGTGCATGTGTGACACAAGACACTGGCTGAGGATTGAACCTAGGGCCTTTGTAATGAGCTGCATCCTCAGGCAGCCCCCACCTGCTTTTTGAGACAATCTTGAGTTGGTAAGTTGTCTGGGCTAGACTCGAACTTGTGATTCTCCTGCCTTACCCTCCGTTAGTGATGGGATTGCAGGTATGCACCACCATACTCAGCTGTTTGTATTTCTTAGGAACAACCCTAACAGTTGTATATGCCTCCGTCTATTTGACCTTTGCAAATAAGACAGTATTTTTATAAATATGGTTCAAGATTAGAACCTACATCTGAGATCATTTAGAGTCCAAAGAAAATATTTGAATAGGTGGTTAATAGGTATGTGTGTAATGATCAGGCTTTTATGAATTTACTCTGGTGACTCTGAAATTGTTTTCCACTTGATCACTATAGCAGGAGTCAGAGTTAACAGTTCCAATAGACATTCTGGAATTTGTTCATCTCTGTTATCTACCATAGTCTTCTGTTCTGTTGTGTTCTGTTGTTCTGAGACAGTGTCTCACTACATATTTAAGGCTGGTCCTTAACTGATTATGTAGCCGCCGCTGGCCTCAAACTTGCAGCAGTCCTGCTAACTCAGTGCTGGGATTACAGGCAGACGCCACCGTGAATAGCTTACTATACAGTCATTTTTCCTTTTTCCAGCCTTGGGAAATTTTGCTTGTTAGCAGCAACGTTAACCAAGGAGTTGTCTCTGTTCCAGTCTTTTTTTTTTTAAAGAGAAAAAAAGACACAGAAAAGAAAGACAAAAAGCGAAAGAGGCAAAAGACAACAGCAAATCCAAAACAGTAACATTATAGGTTTACAAAACAAGATGGTAGGAACTTGACAATGGTTGCAGTACTGCTTTCAACATGGTTGTTTACATTAACAGATATAGACTTGTAAAATTGATCTAATCATATGAGCATTAACCGTTCTTTCTCAATAACTAATATATTCAGCAGTATAGTCATTTTACCTATCTTCCATACACACATATACAGATTTATGTCTTTTTCCTTTTCCCTCTTTCCTGATTTTCCCTTTCCCAATTACTTTTGCTCTTTGAGCAGTTTCTTACACTTACACAGTATTTATTGTAGATTTTGGATCATATATACTGTTTCAGTTTCTTAAACTGAGGAGACAATATGGTATTTACACATGTGGGTTTGATTTATCTCACCGTTTATGAGTATGGTCTCAAGTCATGTCCATTTGCTTGTAGAAGTCTTGATGCAATCTTTCTTAATAGCTGAGTAGTACTCCATTGTATAAAAATACCACATCTTTTTTATCCATCCCTTGATTGATGGGCACTTGGGTTGTTTCCAAGATTTGGCTATTATAAATTGGGTTGCTATAAACATGGGTGCACAGAAATCACTGTGGTATGATGTTTTCAATTCTTCTGGGAAAATGCCCAGAAGTGGGATAGCTGGGTTGAATGGGATCTCCAATCCTAGCTTCTTGAGGAATCTCCACACTGACTTCCACAGTGGCTGCACCAGTCTACACTCCCACCAACAGTGAAGAAGAGTTCCTTTTTCTCCACAGCCCCTCCAGCATTTATTGTTGGTTAATTTTTTTATCTTGGCCATTCTTTCTGGAGTGAGATGGAATCTCAGTGTTGTTTTAATTTGCATTTCCCAAATGACCATTGATGTTGAACATTTTTTCATATATTTATTTCCATTTGTATTTCTTCCTCTGAGAAGTGTATTAATCTCAGATGTCCATTCTTGGATTGGGTCCTTGAATTTTAGGGGCCTGATTGTTTTAATTCTTTATATGTTTTAGATAAAGGTCCTTTGTCTGAGGGACAATAGGCTAAGGTATTTTCCCAATTTGTGGATTTTCTTTTCACTCCATTGGAGATTTCTCTTGACATGCAAAAACTTTTTAATAAGACAAGATCCCAGTTGTTCATTTTGGGAAATATTTCCTGTGCAGTTTGACTTTTGTTCATAAACTCTATGCCTACTCCTGTGTCATCAAGACTTTTACCTCCTTTGTCTTCTAGCAAGTTTAATGTCTCTGTTTTAATATTCAGATCTTTGATCCATTTTGACTTTAGTTTAGTGCATGGTGATAGGCATGGATCTAGTTTTAGTTTATGGCATGTGGAAAGCAAGTTTTTCCAGCACCATTTGTTAAGGAGGCTATCTTTCTTCCAATGTACATGTTTGGCCCCTTTGCCACAAGGTGAGGTGGCTAAGTGTGTTTGTAGTTGTGGCCATATCTCCTAATCTATTCCATTGATCTTCAGGTCTGTTTTATTCCAGTACCATGCTGATTTTATCACAGTAGCTTTGTAGTATAGTTGCAAGTCAGGGATTGTGATACCTCCTGCCTTCTCTTTGTTGCCCAGAATTGCCTTTGGTCTCTTCTGGTTCCAGATGAATTTCAGGAATGCTTTCTCTAGCTCTGTGAGGCAGGCAAGTGGTATTTTGATTGGGATTGCATTAAATCTGTATAACAATTTTGGGAGAATGGCCATTTTCACAATGTTCTTCCTATCCATGAACAGGGAATATCTTTCCATTTTCTGAAATTCTCTTCGATTTCCTTTTTCAGAGAACTATAATTTTCACTGTAGAGATCTTTTACTTCCTTTGTTAGATTGATTCCTAAGTATTTCATTTTTTTGGATGCTATAATGAAGGGTGTGGTTTCCCTTATTTCTCTCTCAGTGACTTTGTTGTTTATGTACAGGAATGCTATTGATTTTTGAGTGTTCACCTTGTATCCAGCAACATTACTGAATTTGGTTATTACTTCTAGAAGTCTTCCAAAGGATTTTTGGGGGTCTTCTATGTAGAGTATCATATCGTCTGCAAATAATGATAATTTCACTTTTTCCTTTCCTATCCTTATTCCCTGTATTTCTTTCTCTTGTCTAATTGCTCTGGCTAATATTTCCAGAACTATATTGAATAGGAGTGGTGATAATGGACATCCTTGTTTTGTTCCTGATTTTAGGTTGAAAGTTTTCAGTTTTTCTCCATTTAGTAAGATGTTGGCTGTTGGTTTATGATATATGGCTTTTATCAGGTTGAGATAGAGACCATCTATTCCGATTTTCTGTAGGATTTTTATCACGAATGGGTGTTGGATTTTGTCGAAAGCTTTTTCTGCATCTGTTGAAATGATCATGTGGCTCTTGTCCTTGGCCCTGTTGATATGGTGTGTTACATTTATTGATTTGCGTATGTTGAACCATCCCTGCATTCCTGGGATGAATCCCACTTGATCATGGTGTATACTCTTTCTGATAATTTGCTGTATGTGTTTGCCAGTATTTTATTGAGGATTTTTGCATCTATGTTCATTAGGGAGATTGTCCTGTAATTTTCTTTTTTGGTTGGGTCTTTCTCTGGTTTTGGTATTAGGGTAATACTTGCTTCCAGGAATGACATAGGGAGACTTGCTTCCCTTTTGATTTCATTGAAGAGTTTGAGGAGCGTTGGCATTGTCTTCCCTAAATTTCTTGTAGAATTCAGCAGTGAATCCATCAGGACCTGTGCTTTTCTTTGTTGGTAAGGTTCTAGTTACATTTTCAGTTTCATTAGCTGAAATTGGGTTATTCAGCAATTTTACATCTTGATTCAGCTTTGGTAATTCATAAGTTTCTAGGAATCTGTCCATTTCTTCTGTGTTATTGAATCTATGTGAGTAAAGGTTTTTGAAGTAGGTGTTGATGATCTTCTATATTTCCACAGGGTCTGTAGTTATTTTGCCCTTTTCATTTCTTATTGCATGGATCTTAGTTGTTTCTTTCCTCTTTTTGATAAGGTTGGCTAGGGGTTTATGAATTTTATTCTTTCAAAGAACCAACTCTTCAATTCATTAATTCTTTGTATTGTTTTCTTAGTTTCAATTGCATTAATTTCTGCTCTAATCTTGATAATTTCCTCCCTTCTTTGGGCTTTGGACTTGCTCTTCTTTTTCTAGAAGTTTGAGGTGCATCATTAGGTTGTTTATGTATGTTCTTTCCATTTTTCTGATGTGGGAGTTTAGTGCTATAAATTTCCCTCGAGGACTGCTTTCATTGTGTCCCACAGGTTCCAGTAATTTGTGTTTGCATTTTCATTCAATTGTAGATATTGTTTAATTTCTTCTGTGACCCATTGATTGTTTAGGAGATTATTATTTAATTTCCACATGTTTATGCAGTTCTTGTGGGGTACTTTTTTGTCATTCATTTCCAATTTTATTGTACTATGGTCAGATAATATGCATGGAATTATTTCAGTTCCTTTGCATTTACTTAGGCATGTTCTGTGGACTAGCATATGATCTGTTTTAGAGAATGACCCATGTGCAACTGAGAAGAATGTGTATTCTGATGTTGATGAGTGGAATACTCGGTACACATCTACTAGGTCCATTTGTTCACAATTTTGATTCAGTTCTGTTATTTCTTTGCTGATCTTTTGTTTGGTTGATCTGTCTCTGTGACAGTGGGGTGTTAAGATCCCTCGTTATAATTGTATTACTGTTTATTTGGTTTTTCACGTCTATTAAGAATTTTCTTACATAGTTGGGTGCTCCCATATTCAGTGTATATATATTTATGATTGTAATCTCTTTCTCTTGAAGTTTTCCCCTAACAAGTGTGTCGTGACCTTCTTTATCTCTTTTGATCATTTTCGGTTTGAAGTTCATATTGTCTGCAAACATATTAGCTACCCCTGCTTTTTTCTGGGTTCCTGTTTCATGGAGTATTGTTTTCCAGCCTTTGATTTTTAGTCTGTGAATTTCCTTTTGAGTGAAATGTGTTTCTTGTACATAGCATATTGTTGGATTTTGTTTCTTAACTCTGCGAGTCTGTTTCTTTTTATTGGTGAGTTGAGTCCATTTACATTGATTGATATAACTGATATGTACTGGCTCATCCCTGTCATGATATCTTTCTGTTGTTGGTTTTCTACATTTTCTGTTTAATTATTTGCCCTGCTTAGTGGTTTCCCTTTGTTGCCGTTCTTAAAATTGTAGCTGTCTTTGTCTCTTTCTAGAGTGTCTTTCAGTACTCTTTGTAGTGTTGGTTTGGTGGCCATAGATTTCTTCAGTTGTTCTTTGTCATGAAAGTATCTTATTTCTCCATCAATTTTTAAGGATAGTTTTGCAGGGTACATCAATCAAGGTTGAAAGTTGTTTTCTTTCAGGATTTGAAATACTTCACTCCAATCTCTTCTTAACTTAAAGGTTTCTGTTGAGAAGTCTGCTGTGATTCTGATAGGCTTTTCTTCATAGGTGATTTGTTTCTTTTCTCTGACAGCTTTTAGTATTTTGTTCTTGTGCTGTATTTCTGATACCTTAATTATATGTCTGGATGAAGATTTATTTTGGTTATGGATTTTTTTTTTTTTTTTTTTTGCAGCACTGGGGATTGAACTCACAACCTCACATCTGCCAGGGCAGGCGCTTAAGCCGCTGAGCCATTATTTTGGTTATGGTTAATTGGGGTTCTGTATGCCTCACTTACCTGTGCATCAGATTCTCTTCCCATGTTTGGAAAATTTTCTGCTGTTATTTCTGCGAATAGTCTTTGCAGGTCATTAGTGTTGACCCCTGCTTTTTCATTTATGCCTATTAATCTTGTTATTTCTCTTGACATCGTCTTGCAGCTGTTGAGTTGTTGTTTCTTGGTTCCTTACTATTTTTAAGAGATCTTTTCTTTCGTGGCCGTAAGCTCCCATGCTGTCTTCAAGATCTGAGATTCTATCTTCAGCTTCATTCAAATGGTTTTTCAAACTTTCCATGGAATTTTTCATTTCCTGACTTTCCCTTTCAATCTGTTTCATGCATTCTGTTTGTGTCTTATTTTGTTCAGCAAAGTTTTCATCGGTTTCTTACGTTCTTTTTTTATCTTGGTTTTCTTTAGATAGACTCAGCATTTCTTTCATAATGATTGTCATTTCATTTTTTAGCTGAGAAATTATTTCTGATTTGAGTTCCTCTGTAGCTTCATGAAGTTGTTTTTTTACTTCAGTTGCTATCATTTCAGAAAATTCAGTTGTGTGACTCCATGTGTCTTCCATTTCAGTGTCTACTGGGTTTGTTCTTAGTGGGCTGGGGGATTGAGACTGCCTCTTGGTCTTTCATTTTGTCATTTTCTTCTGGAACCTGTGTGGCTGGGCAGGCAGCCTCTGATGGTTTGCACTTGAACACTGTGCTGGGGAGAGCTTCAATCCTCCATTATCCCTGTGGCTAGCCAGGGCACACCCCCAGACTATGGCACTGGATCTTTGTGCTCTGTGGCCTGTGAAGCTGGCTGTGTGTTCCCCTATGTACTTTGTTGGGTTGCTTTGTGATGCTGGACTGGACAAGGTTTGTAACCTCCCTGTAGCTAGCAGGGTCACACCCCTGGATCTTGTTGCTGGGGCTTAGAACCTGGCTGTCTAGCATTTGGAACCTCTGCAACCCAGGTGGCTAGCAGAGATGCAGCTCTGGGGTGTGTCACTGGACCTTCCACCTTACTGGGTGGGGCTCGGAATCCCTGGGACCCAGGTGGCTAGGCAGAGCGCACCCTAGAGTGTGGCACCACTAGGACCTTGTGTCTGGCTGCGAGGAGTTCAGACTCTGTTTCAGTCCTAACAATTTCATCTCTTATAATATATACCACTAATTTAATCTTTTAAGACAGTTTTTTCCTACATGATGAAACTCATTTCTTAGCTTGATTCTTTGTGGTCTTACTTTAGCCTTTTCTGAGATGTTCAGTGTTTTTCAAATGGTCTAGATTTAATCTGTTTATTTTCCCTCCTGTGTGCCTTCATCCTATATTGCCACTTTAGTTCTCCCTTAACTACTTTCGGTACACTTTTAAAAATGAGGCAGAGGGCAACCCACTCGGGCCCCCTTCTGTCCCTCAGACAGAAGCTTTCTTTTTCTCAATAAATATCTTCTGCTCTTAAAAAAAAAAAAAATGAGGCAGAATCTCTCATGTGGCAAATGTTTCTGTCCCCCATACACACACACACCCACTACTGAAAGTTTAACCAAGGGGAATTTAGCTACATCTCCAGCCTCTTTTAATTTTTAAATAGGGTTTCACTAAGGTTGCTTAGACTGGACTCAAGCTTCCAGTTCTGCTTCAGCTTCCTGAGTTGCTGAAATTAGAGCAATGCTTTACCATACCTGGCATATCTTGTTGTTAATGTTTTTCTCTTTCAACTCACCTGAGGCATAACACTTGTCCATTCATTGAGCCTCTTTTATGTACATATATGAACCTTTCAGGTATATTAGCAATATGGATAAAAATTTAAAAACAAAAGAAACAATGAAAAATAGCAAGTGGACTAAGACATCCAGAACTTGAAAACATACAAAAAAACTAAATGTCAGATTCCAAAGCTCAAATATTAACATATTCTGACAAGTGATCAAGTTGGGTTTTTTTCATATAATCACATATGAACAAGGTGTAGTATATCTTCTGATTTCATTTTAACAAATATCCTCTTAAGCAGTAATCCATATATGTATTGTAATGTTTACAATATTAAGAAATTGGAAGCACTTAAAGTATCTAATAATAAAAGACTGATAAACAGCTCAGTAGAATGTTGTACAACTGCTTAAAATATTAAGTGAATATTTAATAAATTAAAATTTGCCTATGACTGGACTGAAGATGTAGCTCAGTGGTAGAGTACCTCAGCATCACCAAAAAATTGAAGTGACTAAAGGTTATCAAGTAATATAAATACTCACTATAATAACTTTACTTGGATAAGAGATAAACCTCATTGGGATGAAAGGGATCTTAATTATTTCTTGGGTTCTTTATTGAGAGGTTTCACAGTTTCCATACTCATCCAGCCCCCAAAACCTCAGAAGGTAAGTATCAGAAAAGGGGTAGGTAAATCTGTTTTAGTTTGGAAACTGTACTAATAAACTCAGTAAAGAAATATAATATTTGATATTCAATGAAATTTTCAGATCTAATTAAGACTTTCTATTAAATTTCTAAAAAACGTTTTCTTAGCATAAGTTAATATATAGACATACAAACCTTGTAAAAGTAAAAAATCAGTTTAAAAAATAACAATTGTAAACAAAGACAACTATGATTCTTGGCCTTATACTCATCTAATTGCATGTTTAGTGCTGATTTTTTGTTGTTGTTGTCGTTTTTGTTTTTGTTTTTCAGTGCTAAGGGTTGAACTCTGGTCTCAAAAATATTAGGCAAGTTTTCTATATCCTCAGCCCTTTTTCTTAATATAGTTAATTTATTGTGCTAGTGATAAGAAAGAGCATCTGTTAGAAAAGAGATGTGAATTCTAAGCTTCCAGCTTAGAATTTTTAAAGTTTTATTTAAGAAAGCTTTTTATATCTAATGTGTAAAAGTAACGTTTAAATTAAATTTTCTCATACTTTAAAAATTTTGAAAGATTTATAGGAAGATTCATCTTGTTTATCCTTTTTCCTTTGTCATACCTACACATCATTCCCAAAAGTGCCTTCCCAGGGTGTGAAAGCATCTTAAAGGAAGAGCAGTCAGGAGAATATAAACTAACTCATGAAATGGTAAACTGCTCATAATTTGTTCAAATCTAAGACCCAGTTCATTAAATTAGGAGTTTATTTCTTCTTTTGTACTTCAATAATCAGATTAAATTTATCAAAAAGTGAAACTATTCTAAAATTGTGGCATTCACATTTGGTATTCGAAACATTTCTCACTATTAATGACAACAGATACTTCATTGTAAACACAGTTATAGTCATAAAATGTAAGCATGACACTGATAAGACTCTAAATTTTTGACCTAGTACAGTGAATATTTTTTCTCAGACTATCCATTTAGAGTGTAAGCAAATTTTGTGTTTCAATCTATTTTTCTCACACCCTAACAGTTTATAATTTAACAAAAACTTGAGAACTTGTAAAACAACTGGATTAATAAAACTTATTCAAAAGCCTAAAATCTGACTATTTGAAAGGGAAGAGGATTTGTCACTTCAACAAATCTATGGTGCAGGTTTCAAGTTAAACCTTTGGTTATGCTTTTTTGCCCTGTATTTTAATGGATTGCATTCTTTAGGAAAAAGGCCCAAAAGTAAACTTCTAGTTTCATTATAGTCACACTGTCATACCATTTTAAAATTAGTGATTCTAATGTGGTTAGATGCATTCAATGTTTCAAGGAACCTTGCCAGGTGTGCCAGTGCACACCTGTAGTCCTAGCACTCCGGAGGCTGAAGTGAGAGACTGATGAGGACTTCAAGGCAAGCCTGAACTACACAGCAAGACCCTGTCTAAATTTTTTTTAAAAAAAGAAGGGACCTGGAGCTTTAAAAATTGATAACTTGTTTTTTCTGGATATTCTATATTAGTATAATTGAAGATTTTGCAATAATTTAAACTGTTTGCTGTATTAAATTTCTTCAGTGTACTGTTCCTTATTTTCAGCAATGCCAGGTTGTCTTGGTTTCTATACAGATGCATTATAATTTGGATTCTATAGATAAGGATTCAGTAAATTTCAAACTAGCATGCAAATTTTCATGTATTCTGGTTAAACTCTCAATATTTGCTAATAAACATTTTCCCAAACAATTGTTGATTGTAAGTCTTGGTGTGTGGCACTTGCCAGGCCACGTTTATAGTACGGATATGAACCAACAGGTTATCGAAAGAATGGGAAAATGAATTCAAATGTCATAAGGAGTGACTGAAGTACTAAGAAGCTTATTTGAAAAAAAATCTTGTTATTGCACTGCAGAGCAAAACTGGAGGATTAAGTTTCAGAGACAAAAACTAAAACAAGGACTTTCTACTAGCTGTGGACAGCGCTTAAAATTGATGAAATAAAAAAAAAAAAACCACTGTTACAAAGCAATCAGAGGTCTCCCACTGAGCTACACCTCCCAGTCTTTAAAGTCCAGTTTTTGACTAAATATTTCAGTTTTTCTTGGAAAAACTTGCAATCAGAATGTGGAATGTGTAAGGAACGAACTCTTAAGATGTTCAGTATCTTAACCAGAAGCATATGTCATTTGCCTGAAGTGTAGGAAATAATGAAAATAGTAGGGATAGGGACTTAGTTTTTAAATATTTCTGGAAGCTTTTAGAAATTTGTCTTAAAGGAAATGTGGAAATCCATTACAGGACTAAATCTCAAAGGAGAATAGATGTGAATTTGCATCATACATTTTCAATTTGGAGAAAATTGAGGGCATTCGTTGATGTTTGTATTGTAAGATGATGAACATTAAGACGATCCATAGTTTGGGTTTATAATTCTCATTCTTGGAAGTTCTAGTGAAATAATAGAAGTTAGTGTCAATTGGATTTTTCCTTACCTTATTCAGCATGTAACAGGTGACCAGTTATATTAAGTGAAGTGTTCTAGAACCACCAATCTGAAGGTGGCTTTTGGGTGTAGTTGTTTCTGGCATCATGTTTCATTATAGAGATATTTTATGACAACTTTTATTTATTTATTTATTTATTTTTAATTTTTTTTGTTGGTACTGGGGATTGAACTCACAGCCTCGTGTCTGCCAGGCAGGCGCTTAAGCCACTGAGCCAAACTCCCAGCCCTGCTTTTTTTTTTTTTTTTTTTTTTTTTTTTTTTTTTTTTTTTTTTTTTTTTTTTTTTTTTTTTTTTTTTTTTTTTTTTTTTTTTTTTTTTTTTTTTTTTTTTTTTTTTTTTTTTTTTTTTTTTTTTTTTTTTTTTTTTTTTTTTTTTTTTTTTTTTTTTTTTTTTTTTTTTT
>RJWM01000120.1:0-163813 GCA_004363535.1 Dasyprocta punctata | reverse complement strand
AATAATACATGAGATTCCTGATAGAACTGTGGATACATTAGTAAACATCAACACTGCTGTATTTGTTACTGTTTGCCCCTTGGGGAAATAGGCAAATAAACTTTTTTGAGTGTTTCTTTAATGAGAAATTGAGATCAAATAGTAATACCCAATAAGATGATTGGTTTTTCTAATGTGTGTTTGAAAATGACTCAAGGTTTAAATACTGCTAATGGTAGAAATAATAATTGCTAGCATATTCCTTCACTGGAAACTTCCACATTAAGTCATTTAATCTACACAACCACCCAATGAGAGGTACATGATTATCTGCTACAGGTAAGAAAGTTGAATCATGCCAGTGTCATATAACCACCAAGTGGGGGAGTCAAGATTCAAGTTCAAATGGCTTGTTTGCAGAGTTCATAATCTTGGGAATTAAATTTACAGCTTCTGTTTTAAGAGAAAAGGGAAATGGCTACATAAATATTAAGCTAAGGGCCAGGTGTGTTTGTGGATGCCTATAATCCCAGTGTTCTGGGAGCCTAAAGCAAGAGGATCACAAATTCAAGCCTAATCTGGGCAATTTAGTGACCTATGAGACTGTCTGAAAAGAATTATTAAGCTAACTCAAGATGATACTGTACCTTTGTTTTGGTAGTTCTGGTTTCCAAAGTGCTTCTGATTCTTATCTTGTTTGATTCTTGTTTGATTCTCATAACCATAAAAGCCCAGGTCTTTGCACACTGTAATCACTGCTCCCATTGCCGTAGAAATAAAGAAGACAGTAAAATTGGCTTCGAGTACTCGTTTTAGGCAGGGGAAAAAGTATTACAGAATAATAACAGACTGAAAATTTTAGACCCTTTTTTTTTTTTAAGAATGTCTTAAAGAGTCAGTTGTATGTAGAAATATTAAGCATAAGTTTTCAGTATTCTGTGATAGTACTGTTGTCCCACTGACAAGGAAGCATACACTTAGAAGAATGTTTCAGAATGTTAAGAGTTGAAATATGTACGTGACCATGTTCTTCTCTATTTGTGGCCCACGAATACATGCAAGATACGTGAATTTACAACCCATAGCATAGTCCTACCCTAAGAAAACTATCTTTCTCCACCTGCCCAGAATGAGTATATGTAATTTACAGATCATGGTTGGTTGTTTTTAAGATATTAAAGTACCAAATATAGCTGGGGATATAGCTCAGTGGAGTAAGTTCCTGCCTAGCACACGCAAGGTCATGAATTCAATTCTCAGTACCAAAAATTATAAATAAAGTACCAAATCCCAATTTTTTCTCACTTGAATACACTGCCCCTTTTTGGAAGCTCATCAGAGTCAGAGAGAAGCTGGTACGGTACACACCTGTTATCCCAGCTGCTTGTGAGGCTAAGGCAGGAGGATTGTAGATTTGAGGCCATCCTGAGCTACTTTCACAAAACCCTCTCTCAAATAGGTCTCGTGATGCAATTCAGAGTTCCCTAGGTTCAGTCCCCATTACTGGAAAAGGGAAGCAGGACCTTTACAGCAAAAAGACTGTGAACAACTAAACGATCTAAATTGTAAATTTATTTGAGACATACAATGAAATACTTGGTATTTTGTGTCACCTGGACTTTTGGAATGAGTAATCACTAGTTTAATTTTGTCTTTAGAGTAATTCCAAGTGGTATAGCAAATTTCTATTCAGTCTTTTGAGTTTCCTTAACTATACTTAAGTTATCTGAGAAGAGCAATCCTTCCCCATACATGAGCATAGAAAATAAGTATTATCACCTTCAAAATAGTTTTACTTTTGTTTATATTACACCATATTGGGATTATGTGCTGCATTATTTCTCTACTGAGGTGCAAGTGTAATAGACTTGTGCTAGACTATTTTAGCTTATTTGATAACGTAGTAAGTTTATACCATTCAGTAATATTAGCTTTTTTTTTTTTTTTTTTTTTTTGCACCACTGGGGATTGAACTCAAAACCTCACGCCTGCCATACAGGCACTTAAGCCGCTGAGCTAAACTCTCGGCCCTACTTGTTTGAGGCAGGGTTGCACTATGTAGCTCAGGCCGGCCTTGTGCTCATGTTGTAGCCCAAGCTGGCCTATAACTCAAAACGCTCCTCCTACCTCAGCCTCCCAAGTGCTGGGATTAAAGGCGTCCGCCACCACACCCGGCTTAGCTTCCTTCTTTAATAGAATATTAATGTTAGTGTGGTTGCTCAATTGAAAGCAACTCATTGACCAGGTAGCTAGAAATTATCTTTTTAGTGGAATTCTCCAGGGCTCAATTTACAGATCACCAACATCACAATTTTATTGAAGGATCAGAGAGGAAAGTTGAACACAAAATGGTAGTACCAAGCAATGTATTATATGGAAAATAAGTCTTTGTAGCAGTCTTTATTTCTCATTGAGATGGCATAATAGTTGAGGAATAAATTTCACAAGGCTTATTAGCCCCCCTCCCTCAATGACAAAAGCAAGAAACTAACCAGCCAGGTGTGGTGACACACACCTGTAATCCCAGCTATTCTGAAGGGCGAGGCAGGAGGATTACAAGATTGAGAATAGCATAAACAAATTAGTAAAGTCCTGTTTTGGGAAAATAGGAAAGGTCTAGGGATGTAGCTCAGTGATCTCTGGATTCAGTCCTCTGTAGTGCAAAAACAAACTGGAAATTTTTGTAAATTTTAAATTCTCTTTATCAGACTAAAATGAATCCCCAGATGATCTTTCTGAGATGCTATAAGCACTTTTGAGGTTAGGAATTCTAGTTAGCTTTGCTACCATCTTTAAATTCAGGGTTTTAAAAAAATACATATTTTAGCTGAGGATGTAGCTCAGTAGTAGAAAACTCAAAAGTAGTAAGTACTATAAAGTTACTATTTGATGAATTTTTTTCCTCCTCATTTCTGATTAACCCTATGGTTTTTCTTTGATGTTAAAGAAGCTCCAAAATCCAAGAGTCAAGCTTGTTTAGGCTGATGAATTCATGTTAGCTTTTATTTAAGAATCTAACCAGCACAGTTAATAATTTCTCTTATGTTTACGCTTCATCAAGAAATAGTTCAAACCTGGCAAGGTGGAGCATCCCTGTAATCCCAGAGATTTGGGAAGCTAAAGTAGGCATATCCCATATTTAAGCCCAGCCTGGACAATTTAGTGACTTAGCCAGACCCTGTCTCAAAACTGAAAAACTTTGAAATGAGGCTGGGTTGCTGTAGATGTAGCTCAGTGTGAATGCCCTGGGTTTTGTCCCCTGTCTAGCTAAATAAAGAACGGGGAATGTAGCTCAGGGATAGAATACTTCTTGGTTTGACTCCCAGTACCACCAAAACAAAAGTTTTCATCTGTATCTCTCACACCAGAATCATGGCGTATGACCCCTTTTGCCCTCCACTGCATTTGTGTCCAACTCAATTCTACCTGCCTGTCAAAACCATAGCAAAATGTATCTGAATCCTGCCTGTCTAAATTCACAACATTCACATGCTTTGCCCTGCATTGGGAAAGCATCTGGTTTCTGGACTATGCTCTTTATTTGAGAATCCAAATATATTTCCAAAATAACTGAAGCTCTAACTTTTAATAGCCCTGATTATTGTAACTCCATGAACTGATTTCACATTATGCCCTCTAGATTATTATTATTATTATTTTTGTTTTTGTTTTTTTGAGGCAGGATCTTGCTGTAGTTTAGGTGGTTAGACTGACATAGGCGTGTGACACCACACCTGACTGGCCTCTTTACATAATTAAGAATGACCTGTCAGTAAATATCTGGGTATTTAGTTATCTTGTATTCCTTTATAATTTTCCTAAAATGTCTGCTGCTACTCATTATTTTTAAGCAGTTTTATAAAACTAACTGCTTGCTGCTGGATAATAGTATCTTCCTAATTTTTAGACAATTGAAAAACCTAAGATATTGTTACATTAGAATAAGATTTTGACACTATAATACTAAATGTGACATGTAACACAGTAGTACCAACAATTAAGCTTAGGTAATGTTTCAATAGAATTTATCTGAAGTTAAAAAATTATCTGTCAAGGGAGACATGAGAATGGCTTATGGAATTATCTCATAACTTCATCCTCAATGTAAAACGGTATGTTTGAGAGCCCTTAAGAAGCCTAAAGTAGTTGTGAATTCCTTTGGCTAAGATTTCTTCTTGTCTTTATATCCTGTCATATTGTAGTCTTTTTGTATGAAATTCTGCTGCTTTGAATTTTCAGTGTTACTAGTCTCTTCAGTGTCATCACAGTACAGTTTGTTAATATAAAAGTTGAAAATATTTAAGAAGTTAAACCTTTCCACCGGTTTACAAAGACATGAAAATAAGCAGGATAAAAGGCTGTACTGCAATATAAAAAAAAAGTCAGATTCGTAAATATAGTAAAGAAATATTTAGGTAGCTTAGTAGTTTCCAGGGGAATGACAGTGTAAACAGAAGCTTAAACTGCTGCTATCCCAGAGAATTTGTGATCATATTTAAATACTTGAAGATTTGCTCTGTTGTCAGTGTTATAAGGCCCTAACAAGCAAATCATTGTCTTTCTCTTAAACTTGAAATTTTCTAAACTGGGTGTGGTAGCACACACCTGTAATCCCAGCATTTGGGAGCCTGAGGCAAGGGGATTGCCATAAATTCAAGGCCACCCTAGGCTACAGAGTGAGTTCTAGATCAGCCTGAATTGCATAGGGAGACCCTGTCTCAAAAACAAAGCAAAACTTGAAATTTTCCAGTGAGAGGTTAAACATGGCTGTGTCATGTTAACCAATTTCTATAGCTGTAGAAGACATCCAGATACATCCATTTTGCAAATATATAGTACACTGACATATTACAAAAGCAAAGAAGGAAAGTTAATCCTTTAAGTATATGTCCAAAATTCAGTATTGCTTAGAATTCTGGTAATTTTACATTTAACTTGGGCAATCTAGATAACAATCTTGCATTTGTTTGATGGTTTGTTTTTGAGGCAAGGTCTCACTTTGTAGTTGAGGTTGACCTTAAACTCACTATATAGTGCAGACTGGTTTAGAACTTGTGGGAATCCTTCTGCCTCAACTTTCTGAATGCTGGGATTACAGGTGTGTATCACCAGGTCTGGTGCATTTGTTTTTCTTACCTTTGCTATTCAGACCTGATTGTATGACCGTATTTCCTTAATAAAATGGAAAACTGCCCCCACTGGAACTTGGTAGCACCATAAGTGAAAAAAAAATTTTTTTTAAGTTTTGTCAGACAAAATATTCAATTGAATTAATGATGAAATGTGTACGGAATGATTTAATTCACAAGTTTACAGTCAATATTCAAGCTTTGACTATTTTCTAAAAAAGTTTCAGTGCTTAGTAGTTTCCCAAACAGTATAATAAATATTATTAAATTTTTATAAGTAAAAAGTTTATCAAATATTATGTAATATACTATAGTTACAGAAGTTTTTAAGAATTGTACAGAATGTGTTTTAAACCCTTTAACCACAGAAGTATTTGATTACATTTCCTTCTGTGAATTCTTCCTTTCCTTGTCTCTTTCTCCCCTTCCTTTTCCCCGCACTTCTCCTTCCCCTTCTGTCCATCCCTCTTGCCTTCCCACTCTCCCTTTCCTTTTTAGTTTTTTTCTTTCCAATGCATTGAAGGATCAAACTCAGGGCCTTACATATGCCAGACAAGTGCTGTAACACTGAGCTACAATCCCAGCCTTCATTTTTTTCATAAAATAACTTTAAGAGAATACAAATACCTAATTTAGGTTAACTAAGGATTTAACTTAACAATTTCATTCTCCCTTAAAAGCAAACTTTCACCTGATTACAAACTGAACAAAAATATTTTGTATTCACTTGAAGGATGTGCAGTGGATTCAGATTGCAAACCTCTTCAGTTGTAACCTATTGGTTGCAAGAAAGGACATGTACTTAAAAATTTCTCCTATTGCCAGAAATTGAATCAGAGGGGATTGGGTTATCAAGCATGAATTCTGAACCAAGAGTAGTGGCCCACACCTCTAATTGTAGCACTTGGGAAGGAGAATGAGGTAGGAGGATCATAAGATTGAGGCCAATTTGGGCTGCATGTAGAGTTCAAGGCCAACCTGCCCTACATAGTGAGACCCTGCCCCCTAAAATAAACAAAAACTTCTGAGTTTTTTTATCATAACCATTTTGTGTGTAAACTATACAGTAGGACAGGCTTTCATATATGTATCTTTTTAATATGATATATTTTGAGGCCTCAATATTTTGTGAGACTATTTTGCTTCATCAAAAATTATTAAAGTACTACTTTAAAATTCATTTACCAGTTTTCTATATGTATTTTTCAAATGAAATAACCTGCATTATTAAAGGTATATTTTATGTCCAGTACTTCATGGTAGTCTATAAAAGATGGTCCCTGCCAGGAAAGAACTTTTAGTCTAGGTGAAAATATACTAAAATCTGAGAAACAACTAGAGAATAATGGAATATAATTTCTGTCTTGCTACCTAGAAGTATGGTAGAAGCTCAAAGAAAATGTGGACTTAGATTCATTCAGAGAAGACTTAAATGAGGCCCAAGATGAGCTGGGCTTAACAGATTGTTAAGATTAGATGAAAGAATGATAGACTTTCACATACATAAAACAACATGAACTAAGGCATGATCAATTAGGAAAAAGTTAAGTAAAATGGAAGGAAGAGACTATTAGAGAACAGATTTAAAAAGTGAGTATGTTTGAGATTGTTCTTCTTTTGCATAAGGTGCCCTTTTTTCTAATCAAAGAAAGGAGTATTTAGATTTCTTGCTGTTCTTCCCAAGAGCCAAGATGTGATGCTTTAAAGAGAAAGAATAGTTTCTAAGAAATAATTAGAGCTAGGCATGGTGGTGCATGCCTATAATCCCAGTATTTGGAAGGCTGAGGCAGGAGGATCATTGCAGGAGACCAGCCTGGGTTTCAAAGTGAGCTCAAGGCCAGCCCAAACTGCATAGTGAGACTGTCTCAAAAAAGAACAATAACAACAACAAAATAATTGGAAGGGAAAAAAATAATTGTAAGGGAACCTCGTTTCAAATAAGATAATTTACCCCAAATGGTTAGCAAGTCTGTGCTCTTAGCAAATTAGATGAGAAATCATGAGAAGGAAGCATTGTACTGTATAGTCAAACTTCTACTCAGGGTTTTCGTTTTCGTTTTCGTTTTTTGTTTTTGCTATCATTACTTTACCACTACAAAAATAACTGAAGTAATACTATAATAGTTGTTAAGCCAAAGAGAAATAATTATTTTCTAAACCTCACTGATTTTCATCCAAACTTTCACTCGTTACTTACTCCTAAAAGGTGCTTTCCCTCATCTTTGTCTAAATCTTTTTATGCTGTCTACCCCCTCCATTAAATTTTCCTCCTCAGCCAAATGTGCTGTTTCCCCCTTTTGTGCTTTGATACCTGACTTAGAAACATTAATAAATACATCCTGCCTTATGGGGAAAGGCTGTCTTATTCTTTATTATATACTCTGCAACTCTTACATAGTGTCTTAAACATAGGAGGTGCTTGAAAAATGACCACTGATTCTTAAGATCAACAGTAAAATAGTATATTCTAAAAAGGCTGAATGCTACCTGGATAAATATAAAAATACCCAAATTCTCATTTATGTAGGAATTCACCTTTTAATACATAATTTACCAGAGTTCTCGTTCTGTAATACTTGTTAATATTCAAACTACAGCCAGGTATAGTGGCACAGCCTATGATACCAGCATTTGGGAGACTGAGGCATGAAGATCATCATATGAGGTCAGCCTGGGCTACACACTGAGTTCAAAGTCAGCCTGGAATACATAGTGGACCCTGCCTCAAAAAAATAAATTCAAGCCTCAAATATTAGGTACCTTAAATTGTCACTTTTTAAATGAAAGCCAGGAAAGTATAGATGTGGGTATGAATAGTCAGTACATTTAATACTGCTTTTGCAGTAGGCAGGGATTGAACTCAAGTCCTTTGTACTTGAGCTATGGGGTGTAATAAAGAAACATGGCGAATGCTTAATTGTTAAAACTTTATTGCTGTAAAAGAAACATTGCCATTAATCCTCCTGTAACTACTTCTCACTTCAAGAATTCTTAATTCTTGCCACTTTCTGAAGCAGTTCTCTAAGTCCCCTTTCCTCGGCATTGTTATAGTTGCCTCAGCATCCTGAGTCAATTCAAAATGTTTACCTTTCATGGTCATTTTTACTTTGGGGAACAGCCAACAGTCAAATGGTGTCATATCCAGTTAATAATGTGGATGACGACACCCATAATGTTTTCACAAGCCTGCCTTTCTGTTGGATGGCAGTGCGCAGCAGCATTCACCGTATTTTTTATCACACCGTGTAAAGATACAAAAGACTTCCAGAACTGCTTTAGAAAGTGGCGAGAGCTAGGTAACAAGAAATGGAGATAAATCTTTTTGTAAGATGATTTGGGAAGAAGACCAAGAGATAAGCATGTATGTAAAAATAATTAAGACGTGTTATGTACATGTACTGACTCCAAATAATGATTGTAGTCCTGTACTGAAAACGTACTAATAAAAACAAATAATGTAAACAAAAGAGTAGCAAGAAAAATAGGCTAAGTCAAATCACAGTGGAGTATTTTGAGGATGAATGGCAATACATCTTCTGTATTAACTTTATAGATTTAAACATTCACTATGTATTTCAATCATCCCCTATGTATCCTCAGCCCTTTTTTTATTTTTTAAGACGGCGTTGCTGAGTTGTCCAGGCTGAGCTTGAAGTTGGGATCCTTCCGCCACAGGTTCCTAAGTGGCTGGGATTATAGGTGTGTACCATCACATCTGGCTTGGTATGCATTTTGAGGGTGAATAGTGATTTAACTGACCATTTCTAACCTCTCCAGCCGGGAGTTTGGCTCAGTGCCTTAAGCGCCTACCCTGGCAGGTGCGAAGTTGTGAGTTCAATCCCCGGTGCCGCAAAAAAGAAAGAAAGAAAGAAAGAAAACACATTTCTAACCTCTCCAACTGAGTGTGAAATACCATAAATATGACTGAACCTATTGGCCTTTATTTATGTGACTCTGAGGACACAGGATTTGGTAGTAGCATGAAAAATGCTTATGTTCGAAAATGGGGAATAAGAGCCAGTAATTTAGCTCAGCGGCACAAACGCCTGCATGGCAAGTGCACAGTCATGAGTTTGACCCTAGGTACAAAAAAAAAAAAAACAACAACAAAAAAAAAAAACAGATGGAATTTTAAATGAAAAAATAGGGAAAAATTGAGACAGAGCTTATGCAAACGGGAAGAAGAGTCGAAGGGAGCAGGTGGGAAGGGGACAAAAAATTTAACTTGCGTTATGTACATTATGTAAATTCTCCATTTCAAATATGATCATTAAGTACTATAAACATGTACTAATAAAAAATATTTTAAACCAAAATGAAAGATGTCCCCTGAAGTCTTATGTGTGTGGAAGGTGACTGGATCATGGAGATGCTGTGCTCATCACTGGATCCATTCACCGATGAGTTCAGCATCTAAATATGCAAAAAAAAATTTTTTTCCCATCGGTGTGATGGCACATTCCTATAAGCTCAGTACTCTGGGAGTCTGAGGCAGGAAAACTGCAAGTTTGAGTTCAGCCTGGGTAACTTAGCAATTTAGTGAGACCCTGTCTCAAAATAATAAAGGGTTGGGGTGTAGGTCATTATGAAGACTCTGGGTTCAAGTTCAGTAAAATAAATTTTTATGATCAAATACTTCTGACTCAAAATATAGATGTACTTATAGGGCTGGAGATGTAGCTCAGTGGCACAGTGCCTGCCTGGCAAGCACAAGGTCCTGAGTTTGATTTCTGGTACTCAAAAAAAAAAAAAAAATAGATATACCTACAATCCCAGCTACTTGGTCGGCCAAGACAGAATTATAAAATGAAGGCCAGCTTGAACAATTTAGCAGTTCAACCCCCAAAACTACGAAAGGGGGAAAAATGTTTACCTGCAATAGTTCTGGAGAACTCTAAAGTTAACAGAATATTTCTGAATGCTTCTGCTTACTAGAGCCACCTTATTGAGTAAAACAGACTTTCTTATATACTTTTTTGGGCATTTTTATAAGAGATCAAGTCACACACAAAAAAACTCAGAATTTAAGAAGGCAAGAAAAATTGTGGATCAAATATATAACATTTTTAGTGCTGGGACATAAATTTTATTTATGCAATAATTTATTTGTATGAGCTTTTACATAAATCATATACATGTATATATACATGTATGGTGTTGAGAACTGAACCTAGATCTTGCATTGGACATTCTAAGCAAAGGTTTTACTTCTAAGCTATACCCCCACCCCTTGATTGTACTTTTTGAAGTTTGGTGTTGCTGTTGGTTTTGGTTGGTGGATGGTTGACACATTTTGTTAATCATTTAGCCAAGAGTCAGGAATCCAGCCAGCGATTAAATAATGGTTCATATGGTAAAGTAGTTTTCCTTCTATCTTGATTTGCTTTATGACCTGTTTTCCAGGTATGAATTTTGACATCATTTACTGTCCCTACCACAATTACCAACAAAAAAATAAAAAAAAATTAAAAGGTGAAGACTGACTAAACCAGATACTTAGACCATGTGGAGAAAGGACTAAGTGGAAGCAGAAACTAACACTGTATAGAGCAGAGCACCTTACAACAACTCACTTAGTAAACGGCAGTCAGTGCCACATGAGATCATCTCAGCACAAAACGGTAAGTATCTTTGGGGAGTCACAGGGGAATTGGAAAATAGTTCCTGTTGTCAATAAACGTCATCATTTATAATTTGTGGCCTTCATGCCTACAGACTAAGATGCATTAAGTTGTCAAATAGTACACTTTCCTGGTTGTAAGAATTTAAGTAAAATAGAATGCCGTGTTCCCCTAAAAGTAACTGGGGATCTGGCCCTAAGAACTGAGGCAAAGGTTACGTGAAATTTGGATAACTAGGTTAGAACTAAGTTATGGGTCTTTGCCTGGAAAATCAAATAGAAGACTACCCAAATAGGGAGACATCATAGCCTGTTGCAATGGAGTATGGAAATTGACTTTTTAGAAATTAAATATGGCAATATTTATAGAAATATTCTAAGAAATGAAGTAGCGAGTAGACTGGGCATGTGACTATCCTAGTAAGTGAAGAAAACCTCAGCAGAATAGTGGCAAAAGAATGGGGTGAAAGAGTAAATATATATCAGAGGTGGAAAAAAATTGTGAAACATCATGATGATTTGTATAAAGAGAGGCATAAAAATTACATGTTTTCTGTACTGAAAAACAATGGCAATATCACTGAAAGAAAAAAGATAGTGAAGATAAACCATGAAGATATTGCAGCTCATTTTTTTACTGGGGATTGAACTCACAACCTCATGCCTACCAGGCAGGCGCTTAAGCCCTAGTTTTTTGAGGCAGGATTGCACTATGTAGAGGTCGGCCTTGAGCTCGAGTTGTAGCCCAAGCTGGCCTGGAACTCATAACACTCCACCTACCTCAGCCTCCCGAGTGCTGGGATTAAAGGCGTGCGCCACCATGACCGGCTTGCAGCTCATTTTTGTAATGCAACATTTAAGGTGATATTCAGACTTTCAATCTGAAACATTGATTAAAGGTTGCTGGTTACACAGAGCTGAAATTCTGTGTAAAAGTCTAGCTGAAGAGGTATACAGGGCAGTTATTCACTTAAAGCCAATAAAGGTAGATAAGCTAACTGAAGCTATTTATTAAGAACAGTGGATCTTTTTCTTTAAAAAATATGTGAACACACATTTATATAAATAAACTATTTTATTAGGTATATAATTGTAAATAAATTTTCCCAAAATTGAATTAAAACTCCCTTTTTTCCTTAGACAAGCGTCATTGAAAGTTTGTGCTTGTAAGAAAATCCCTATACTTGCATCAGTTATGAGGGTCAATGACTGAAATGTGTTATTACTCATGAACTTTATCATCTGTTTCTTCTTCTTTTTTTTTTTTTTTTTGTACCGATTATTGAACTCACAACCTTGCACCTGCCAGGCAGGTGCTTAGGCCGCTGAGCTAAATCTCCGGCTCTATTTTTTGAGACAGGGTCTCACTATGCAGTTCAGGTTGGCCTTGAACTCACTTTGTAGCCCAGGCTGGCCTCCAACTCACAATGATCCTCCTGCCTCAGTCTCCTGAGTGCTGGGATTAAAGGCGTGTGCCACCACACCCGGCTCTCTTATCTTCTCTTTTAATAAAACAAAGATTGTTCCTAGTATTAGTCTAAAGGAATGAAATTGAGAATTTAAAGTCAAATAATCCTGTCAGTTAAAACTTTACAAAATGGACATGACTTTAATTTCTCAAATAAAAAGGCAAGTAATTGAGTTGGGGGAAATGGCTGGTCTCCAGTTTCAAGAAACAGTATAGCACAAAGATCTGGCTGAAGGGTTGTAATAATAAACAGAAATTTGAAAACAGGAAGACAAGTTTTCCAAGAGTGCAACTGTGGCATTTTAAAAGAGATTTAACAAGAAATTCCAGAAGATGACCAAAAATAGGTTTAGATAATTGAGATTCCTTATTTGAATACTTGTTTTTGATGAAGAAACACACTTAAGAGGAAGTGAAGGTTCATTCTAAGGTCTGAAACTTTTTCTCACCATAAATCAAGTTTGCTTCTGAAGAAAACTAGTAGCCAAAAAACCAAGTAGAAATTCAGCACTGCTTAAATTGGAGGAATTTAGAAAGGGACCAGAGCAACAAATTTTGCAAATGAAATGAAAGCCAATATCTTTGTTTTCTGTTAGGTAGAATTCCCATTTATAAAGCCAAAGTATCTTGCTCTGTTCACCCAGTTATTACTTGCCATGAAAAATAGCCTCCCATTATTACTCTACATCTTCGATTTTAATGATTTTTGAAGAAACCAAAAATGTTGCCAGGCATGGTGGCACATGCCTGTGATTCTAGCACTCAAGAGGCTGAGGCAGGAGAATCACTGTGAGTTTGAGGCCAGTCTGGGCTACAAAGTGAGTTCAAAGCCAGCCTGAACTGCATAGTGAAACCCTGTCTCAAAAACAAACAAACAAACAAAAAAAAAAACAGACAAAGAAAACACTTTAGTAATATGTCCTCTGGATGTATGAAGATGTTTGAGCATTTTATATTAATCATTTAACCACTTGATTAATACAAGTTTGTTGAACCTACAGCCTCAAGTTGGGTTACCTAGAACTGGGAATCTTTTATTTTCTTTGTTTTTCTTTTGTTGTTGTTGTCCTAGTTAGATCTGTCTTGCATGCCTGGTCTGCTGACTTCTATATTTTCATGACTCCTGAATTATGAGGGTAAGTGAAGTTTTAATATTAATTATAGCCATGAGACACTCATTCTGAACTTGTATTCCCTCTCTTAACATTTTAAATTACTAATCATGTTTGTAGCATTACTTATTTTTATTCACAAATGATGTATGCACAGTCATACTGCGGTTAAATGTATAATTTTGTGTAACTTCCAATGAGTTAGGGTTCCTCAATACAATCTATATTTTCATCTCATTTTGGTATGGAATTACCCAAGTAAATTTCTAATGGCACCATGGAATTTTTTCCTGTGGTCTGTTACTTGAGTCAGTTCTTCCAGAGTAGATATATAAACATTTCTCACCCATCTTTGAATCTACTATAATTCTTGTTTTTCCAAGTGCCTGTTCACTAAGACTGTAGCTTCCCAAACATTTTAGTTTAGTTCATGAACCATTAGGTATTAAGAACTACAGGGGATCCACTATAAAGCACTATCCTAATTTTCATCTTAAAAGAACTCATAGAACCTGATACATTGCAACCAGACTTCTTTGGAGTCCTGTTGTTGTCATCATTGTTCTGGGAATTGAACCCAGAACCTTGCTTATGCTTGGCAAGTACTCTGTTGCTGAGCCACATTACAAAAAAGATAAGTCAAGCCTACTTGGGAATCCAGTGACAATCATGCTCTTTCCAGAGTGTTGAGAAATTATAAAGAGCAACAAAGTACAAAGGCTTGTATTTGATATGTTTTACCCTGCTAATATGGTAAAAAGCTATTTGTCTTAACGATTTCTGGATTTGAGGTATTGGTATGAAATCTGAAGGTGCAGAAGACTGCCCACCTGAAGGCCCCATACCGTTAGATAAGTCTTAGTACATTTCAGTTTCAGTAGCTAAGGATCATTTATTTTGCTCCATGTATAGTTCATCTTTATTCTGTGCCATGCCTAATACTTTTTTTCTTATGCCTAATACTTATTTCCTATTTTTAGCCATGTAAGATTTTACCTTTTGGTCCATTAAAACATTTTTGTGAGCCAGGCATGGTGTCCTATAATTCCAGCACTTGGGAGGCTGAGACAGAATCACAAATTAGAGGCCAGTCTAAGACTACAGAGTAAGACCCTCTCTCAAAAACAAAACAAGCTGGGCATGGAGGCACATGCCTGTAATCTCAGCACTTTGGAGGCTGAGACAGGAGGATCACCTATGAGTTCAAGGCCAACCTGGGCTACACAGTGAATCCAAAGCCAACCTGAATTACATCACAAGACCCTGTCTCAAAACACAAAACACAACAAAACAAACACCACAGAACAAAACAAAACAACTATCCCAAAAAGACTTTTTGTGTTCTATATCACAGTTTAGATAAATACTATTTACTAAAATATTTTAGATGAGTATTTTAAAAATTTATACATAATTGTTTATGTTTAATAGTTTCAATGATAGACTTAGTACTTCTTGAAATATAATTCTGTAACAAAGTTGGTGGGTAGTTGTGCTTTTTTACTGGGTTGCTAATATTCCCAAAATCCAAATATCTTTAGTAATATATTTTCATCTCTTCTGTGTATTTCTTGAGTTTTTTTGTTTTAAAACTCCAAGTTTAATGCCATGTTTCTCTCTCCTGTGGATTATTTGGCTCCACGGAGGTAATAAAATTTCTTAACTGTCCTCTGCAAAATTTCTTCAGTAGCTTCTCAGTTGCTAAATTTGCTGCTACAGGCAACTTCCTCTCTACACATAGGAAGTTTAGGATGTTCTTAAAATCTTTATTACCTTAGCACAATCTCTGGCGATACATCTCTCTAGTGATGTGACTATTTCTGTTATTTTATTTTATTTTTTTATTTTTATTTATTTATTTATTTTTTCGGCACCGGGGATTGAACTCACAGCCTCGCACCTGCCAGACAGGCACTTAAGCTGCTGAGCCAAACTCTCGGCCCTGGTTTTTTGAAGCAGGGTCGCACTATACAGCTCAGGCCGGCCTTGCGCTTGCGTTGTAGCCCAGGCCGGCCTCGAACTCACAACGCTCCGCCTACCTCAGCCTCCCGAGTGCTGGGATTAAAGGCGTGCGCCACCACGCCCGGCTATTTCTGTTATTTTAGAGAATTAGTATAAAGGCTTATAAAGCAAAGCTGAGGTTTATTAGATGTAAACAGTATGCAAGGAAAGTTAGAAACAGCTTATGTTCGCTAAACCAGTGGTGGCCAACCTATGGCACGCGTGCCACAGCCAGCTGTTTATTATTGTTGAAAGCTCTGAAATGTTCATCATCACTGCCCTGAACCATGTATTTCTCAAGCTGGTTTTCCTCAACAATTATATACTACTTCAAGCTTCTGATTTCAGGTGTATTTTAAACACAGCCTAAATTTGTTCCAACTTTACTATTACCTAAGAACTCTTTGTAATTATGACTTAAATATTAAATTCAAAAGTAAAATTCAGCATTAGATCTCCTTTTCAGAAAATCTAGGAAGAACTTCCAATCCCTTATAAATTATTGTGGTTCAACAATCCCAAAGCTGGGTGTTGTGGCATGCACCTATAATCCAAGCACTTGGGAGGCTGAGGCAGGAAGATTGCCTTGAGTTTGAGGCCAGCCTGGGGTGGCTACATAGTGAGTTGAAAATAAGCCTAAACTACGTAGCAAGATACTGGCTCAATTAAACAAACAAACAAACAACAACAACAACAACAAAAAAACGGGGAACAGGAATCCAAAGTTAAAATCTTAGTTGCCTCGTCATTGTTGGTGATATAAAGAATCTGAAACAAACATAACAGAAGTGGGAGAATAGAGGAGGTCCCAATGCAGTTGTTAGGACTGACAAACCTTAATATACTACTGTGATGATTTGTACATATGATTTATTAGAACAAGGTTTTCAGTATAGTTGGCCAAGACAAGCTTCTATTCGATCAAGAACTTAGAGTTAATTGGTAGACTAGGGATATGACTCAGTAGTAGTGTGCTTGCCTAGCATACAGGAGGTCCTGCGTTTGCTCCCCAACATCAAACAAACAAACAAAACAAATTGGTGCCCATATGAAAATTTCTCCCTCTGCCCTCCTCCTTGTCTCTCCCCTTCTCTCTTTTTTCCCCCTAAAACAGGGAAGAAGTTTTTTTGTTTTTGTCTGTGGTGCATCTAACCTATTCCTGTTTACTTCAAACAACATTTGCCTGTCTTCTTTTCCAAAACAAAACTCAATTTGTTTGCATGTCTAAACATCCCAGGTACAGTGTTCTACTCTAGTTAGAAGTGAACACAAGAGACAGATGAGATAACTTCTGGAATATTTACTAAAAGAAGAAATTCTACCCACTCTGAAAGTACTGTATACTCTCCCTAGTGAATATATATTTAAAATTATGATAATATCTCCTCATATCCTCTACATATGAACTCATGTCTTTGGAGAAAATATTCGAAAAACTTGTTTTACTTTAAACTCATTGTCAATGTTATGAATCATATTTACGGTAAGACTTGGAGGGGCAAGAACTTTTCTGTTCTGTGCAGTAAGGATCTATAGTGTTGAGAATACTACTGGCACATAGTGGATGTCCATAAAAATTTAATGAATGAATGTTATGTGTATTATGTTTCTATAGGTTATATATTTCTATTAGCTCATTACAAAGAACATTTTATTTCTAATCTCATAATTGTTTCCTGCAAATGTGAATGACTAAGAATACATTAATAGCAGTTTAAACATTTCCTGTATTATTTCTTGGCAGATTGTACGTACAACACTGTTTGATTCATTATATTTTTAACCACTTACCAGTTTTTAGTGGTCTTATCAGCAAAGCACTGTACAGAATAAAACAGTGTTATATGTTAAACTTTGCCAATTTACTCAACTACTTAAATCACATACATGGCAAAAATTTGTCAGAGTAGAAATACCATGCTCTTGCTGGAGGTTTAACTCAGTGGCACAAGCGCCTGCCTGGCAAGCGTGAGGCCCTGAGTACAATCTCCCGTACCAAAAACAAACAAACAAACAAAAGAAAAAACATGCTGTACAGTGTGATGTCATCAAGGGAACTAGACCAAATACAGCAACCCCAAAACTGAAACAACCAAGTTGGCTTTTCAGCAGAAAGGATTAAGCCGCTAAAAACAAAACAAACATATTCTTACAGCATTTCAATTTTAAATCTTTTTTTTTTTTTTTTTTTTTTGCCAACCTAGAACACAGAAGTCTGTAAGTAACCACTAGAAATTTCAACTTAATTACTAAGTGCAAGTATTTCACAGGTGGGGTGGTAGGGTAAAATTTGTGTCACTGCTAAAGACAATAGGTCACACTATGCCATAATAGCCACACCTGCTTCCCTTCTACACACAATCTTTCAGGTATGGCTTCTTAAAAAATAGATATACATCCATATCATTTCATGAAAAGGAAGTCTTCCTCCCACATCTTAGCCTCACTGGCCCAATTCCCTCTCTACAGTTAACTTCTATCATTGCTGAATTCTATACATTTCTTTTTAAATGTTCATATATTTTTCCATAAATAGAAACTGTACATAAATTTTTTCCACTTGATACAGTTTTGTACTTTGGGGCTTTTTACCCCACTTGTAATGTATTTTGACAGCCCATCCTTATTAGCTTATAAACACTGCTCCTTCTTTTTATGGATGCATAATACTTTATTATCTGAATCCTGCTACCCATTTCATATTGAACTTTGAGTTTATTTTTAATGTTTTGCTATTATGATGATGCACCTTCTCACTTGAATATAAGCTACTCCAGAATAAGGATTTTTGTCTTAATCATTTTATAATTCTGGAAGTTTAATATCCAATTTTTTGGAATAAAGTATATATTTTTAAATGGTGTTAAGTGCTTCTATTCAACTTTTTTTTTTTTTTTTTTTTTTTTTTTTTTTTTTTTTTGGTACTGGGATTCAAACTCAGGACCACATGGCAGGTGCTTGTGCCACTGAGCTAAATCCCCGGCCTCCATTCAACTTTTTACTCTCTGCAAAGCACTTAATTCTCTTTGACTTAGTGATTCCTTTTCTAGGTGTTTTTCCTAGTATTTAAAATGACACATAAATAACAGCTGGAAAAGAAACTACTAAGTTAAAGAATATGTATTTTAAATGTTCGTAGAGGCTATTCTAAAGCTTTTCACCGAATTTAGGTACTGACTAGTTAAAAAAAAGGTATTATTGCTCTCACCACATGTTTAGCACAGTACTTTACACAAAGTAGTATTAAAACCTTTTGGCACTTACATTCAAGAAAAATTTGGTTTTGTGACAGTATATAATTCTATACAGAAGGGTTCCTGGGGCTATAGGTGGTAGAGTACGTGCTGGCGTGTGTGAGGCCCTGGGCTCAGTCCCCAGCACCACAAAAACAAAGCTTGTTAATGTGCCTACGAAAAGAAGGAAAGAAGGGCTCACAAGAGATGCAGTTCAAAGTGGTTCATCCATTTTCATCATCCTCCTCATTACTAACCGTTACTGTCTACCATGTGCCAGTCAATATACTGAGCACTTATGTCCTTCAATCCCTGCATATCCTATGAAAGAGATCTTTATTGCCTCTAATTAGTAGGTGAATATGTTGAAGCACAAAGAGGTTAAGTGACTTATCTAAATCACATAACTAATAAATGAGCAGGAATTAAAAATAAGCAATCTGACTCTAGAGTCCATTTTTGAAAGCTGTGTTAAGTGTTCATGAGAAAAAAAAGAGGCATGAATGTTGAAGGAACATATGCCAAAGCACTGTTTTAGGTACTGTTGGGACTTAATTGCCCAGAGATGGCAGGGTAGAAAATGAGGACAAAAAGTTGAGCAGAGTACAGATTTGACTAACATGTATGCTCCAAATACAGGATTTTCAAACAAGAAAATGGCAGTTTCCCTTTAAGAGAGAACTGACTTCATTTCTTTTTCTCAGCTTCCTCTGACTTGATGGTAGTCTCTGGTTTTCCTGTTTTATTCATGGCAAGGGATTCAGGGCTTTTTATCTGTGAAAAGCTATAGCATTCACTTTTGTCTTCAGGGGATATTGTTTTAGTACTGACCAGATGAAAACTTTAACAAAGTGTCAATCAGTAAGCCAAGGACATTTGTTCCACTGACCAATTTTCAGTTATCAGGTTTTATAGACACATATCTGGGGACACACATAAAAAGTTTAATTATGAAGCATCACTTTAATAACACAAAACTACCCATAAATTCATTTCTAACCTGCACCAAAGACTTTATTTTCAAACAAATTTTTGAGACTTCATTTACAAATTCAAATCAGTAATTTAGGATACTGAAAATAGAAAACTTCATGCATTTTCTAGTCATTTCATTCTAATTTTAGTATATGTGCTGCCGAAGCAAGCACCCAAAGTTATTTCAATTCCATGTTTAGGAATGTAGTCAACGTTGATACATTGAAAAATTATGTTTCAGAGCAAATAATTTGATCAAACTAAGTTGGCCTAATTTTTTGTATGCTGTAACAACCATTTCCAATATTTTAATTTTTGATTTGCTTTTAATCAATTGATCTAATTGATTTAATTACATAAATGAATACTTTGTACACTTACAATAGTCCCCACAGATCTAATTTTACCAGTTATTAGCACTGACATTATAAATTTTTTTGTGACTTATTCCTACCAAACCCACTTTTCAAGTGAAATTTTGTAGATATGTCAAGATTTTAGTATGATTTTTCAACATTGTCAAAGAACAAAATTTGGGGCTAAAAAGCCTCTGAAGTGGAAATAGTAAGAACAAAACAAAAAAACTTTCATTCCCTTGGCAACTCCACAAAATTAATGCATATAATTTAAGAAAAATATTCCTGAACTTTCAGACTGTCTATATGTTGGGTTCAATGTTAACATAACTGCATACATGTGTAGCTATATTAACTCCTTCCTTATCTGCCATCAAGGGTGTTAACTGTACCGATACCTCCCACTATTTATGAAATGTGAGAAAAAGGCTAATTTAAATTAAGTTTGAGGCAGAAGCCTAAACTGTCTGTACTGTATGGGGCAGAAAGCTGCCTGGGAACCTTCCCTTTTTAATGCTCATCCCTACAATGGAGTGGTCATTGTAGCATACATTTAGAAACCCATCTTAATAAAGAAAACAATTCAATAATAAAACCTAACAATCAGCAAACTACAAAGCATACTGCCAAAAACAGTTTTATTAGGTTTGGTATAATAAATTTTTAACATTAATAAATCATTTTATGTATTCCCAAGACCCAGATCTTGATTACATAACCTAGATACATTCGTCAGAGTATTACAGAGTATCACAAAAGAGTTAACATACAAATAGTAAATGGTAGTAACAAAGTAGAATGTACTTAAAAGAAAGTACATTGATTCCCCTGTGAGGCTGAACTGAACAAGATTCCAAGGCACCAAAAAAGAATGGACTAAATGAAACAAATGGGAATCATGGAGATTGAACCTAGGTCCTAGTGCATCCTAGGCAGGCCCTCTACCACTGAGGTGTATCATCAGTCCTTTATTTTAAAAATTTTAAAGGCAACTACATTTTTCCTTTCAATCCAGTTTTAAAAGGGAGAGGCCAGATAGAACAAAGACTACCAGAGACTCTAGAAGCATGTAACTGTAACTTATGCTTGATGACATGCTATAACATAAATGGCCATCTGAAAGATCCAGGCCCAGTATTTCTGGCACTATGAACTTAAATGATAATAAATAAGCAGCTTCCTAAGTATAAATCAAACCGTTGGAACATAGTGAACTATTTAGATGATGGTTCACTACATTACTAGGACCCCTTCAGGTTTACTGCATGTTCCACCTTCCAAAAATATATGAATAGATTTAGACCAGGGCATGAGCAAAACTCAAAAATGTTTATTAGCTAGGCTGTTATATACTCACCAGTGGGCCCTTTAAGGCCAAAATTTTCATCTAATCACCCTAGATCCCCATAATGTCACTTTATTCAGATTATCTATATTTTAAAACTAGCACAATATAAAAAATTATAGACATGGGATGAAAAAAATCTGATCTTAGAACAACTGAAAAGAATACCATATGGTGCTGCAAAAATAAAAGCAGCTTCTGGTTTTGGAATTATCTGTTGCGCAAGTACAAATACAAGCCTTTCTCACATTAAATTTTTTTAAAAAACTGCTGTTTCTATAACATAAGCATTTAACAAGAAACCATTTGACACTGTACACACAATAGTCCAATTTCAGTTTCTAATGTTGCTTTTCAAAATTACTATTAGGGAAAAAAATTACTATTAGAGCAAGAGATGTAGTTCAGTGGTAGACTGCTTTCCTAGCAGGCCTGGGTTCGATTACACACACACACGCAAACACAACTGTCTCCAAATGCAATTTTTAAAGAGCACTTAGTTGTAAGACTTTTTTTTAAACCTAGAATTTTTCTCTCAATGACACAATTTTCCATTGGGGTTCTAACTCTTTGAAAAGGGGTCCCAAAAGAGGTCATTGCCTTACCTCTTTTTTTTTCTTTTAAGACAGTCTAACCAAGGCTAACCTTGAACTTTCCCAAGTGTTGAGATTACTCTTGTACACCCCTATGCCTGGTTATCAAATTTAAAAAACCAAATAATTGGATCATTTTTCCTTTAAGTATCTTACTAGTGAATACAAAGTTCTGCAGGGTTAAAACAGTTTGGGAAGGGCTAGGGATTTAGCTCAGTGGCACAAGCACCTACCTGGCAGGCACGAGGTTGTGAGTTCGATCCTTAGTAACCAAAAAGTTTGGTAAAACAATCGGGTCTTACATTTTCTTTACAATCAGCCTATTAATTTGGCTCCCATTTCCCAAAATGCGAAAATTTCCACTTCAATCTCTTTAACAGGATACTTTAGTAAGTATAAAATACATGTATGGTCATACTGCCCAGTGTTCTCTATCTGGTAAACACAACTAAGAGGTATATTACAAGAAAGGTAGACACTGTCATCCTTTCTGAAGATTGCTGCTCACTTAGCAATTTTTCCAACATATGTTTATCATTACAAAAAAAGCTTTACTTTAAATGAGTATCAAACAGATGCAGGCTTTTTTTCAGTCGGTAAGATAATGGTAGACGGCCTTAAGTCATTTCTCATGGGAGTGGGGAGAGGTGTTCACGTCCGCAGGGTGAAAATCAGCCTTAGGATTCAGCCAAGGACAACAGAGGGAGAAAGTGAATAATTGACTCAGGAATAGCTATCTTTAACATACTGACCGCTTATCCCAACTTTCTGAGTTAAGAGCCAAGAATGTAACAGGACACTAAATTTGCCTAGTGATAACATCTGCCTTTAAGGATGTTTAAAAATATTTTTCTCCACTGAAGAAAAATCAAAGTTCAAATTATAAGTGCTGGGAGAATACAGTGTGTAAGGAAATCAAGACAAACAGCCATTCCTATAAATAAGCCAATAATCTCTGAAAAAAATTTATTTCTAAGTGAAATCATTAGCAACAGAATAAAATCTATGAAATTACTATAATGTGAACCAGTCCCTTTCCCCTAGGCAGCCTTGGTTTATTCCCATTGTCCCACATAATTCCTAGTCCCCATTCTGAAAAGTGTCCAGGTTTAAGAAATACTTAGTCATTCTAACCCAACTTCACGAGTTACCATAAAACATTAATGTGAATAAACATTTTTTCCAAAAAAAGTTTTCAGCACGAGAAACTTTCAGTTATGAGGCAAAACAGCAGAAACTGGAATAGTAGAAACATACTTCAACGTACAAAACACCTGATTCCAGTTTGGTTCTCAACAGTGCTATCAGAGCCAACAGTGGAAAACAAGGTCATGGTAAGATCTTCTCGGAGGCAGCGGGAGTGAGGTCATCCGAGGAGGGAGTTACTACTCCAGGTTGGCAGTGCAGGTTGCTCTACAAACACTGTAATCCTTCCAGTTAGCATCTCAACTGTTTTGCTGCAAAAGCCAAACAGTCTACAAAACCTTGAGTGTGGCGGCTTAGGAAATGCACCTCCAAGACAGCAGGTCTCAGCCACAGCAGGTGCTGGTTTAAGAGTTCAACCAAAGTACCAAGTTTATAGAAAAGAGCCTCTCTGAAGCCTAAAATACCCTTAAGTCAGTGGGTAATAAAGTTCACAAAAAATCTAAGATGAAACTACATACAACACCACCTCTGTCCACAAAAATCTGACCACCAACCATCTTGGAATTCTTGATCTCTGCCATCTGTCATATGTGCCAACTGAGGCAGGAAACTGATTTATGGTTGAAAGCCTTGTGATTATCTTCCCTCCCACCTTCGAAGTGACCAGTTCCCAACAACTCATTCTTCCCTAGCTTCAAACTAGAAGCTACAGACCAATTACCATAGATGTTGCTGGTTATATATGCCTAAGAAAATGGAGAGGAGGGGAGAATAATGAAACTTAAACATCTAGACTGCTGGGTAACCACTGTCAGACAAATAGTGTATCCACAGAGGTTTGCAAATTTGAGTTGCTTGGGAACTTCAAGATACAAAATCAGAAATCAACATAAGAAACTGAACAGTTTAACTAGGAAACTGCCAGTATCTCTGAAGACTGATGTCAGATAAATCCCTTTCCTAACTTCTTGGGCTGGGTGAGTGGCACTGTGGTAGGACTCTTGCTTACCATTTGAGGGCCTGGGGGAATGCCCAGCACTGCAAAAAAGTATTAAAAATCTCCATGGTGTCCTGGTATAAATCTTATATTGAGAAAAAAAATTACTGGGAGAAGCATTTTCCCTCCTCAGACTTACTTACTATGAACCTTCATTGCAGAGCTAAGATTTACAAAGAAATGGTCTGGATTTCTTATCATTCCCTTAACAATTTAGTGGCTAACCACAAATAATCTGTTAGGAATGAGGCAGCCATTACCTCACCTACCATAGCTAGAAGGAAATGATTCCCCCTGTACTTTGAATGTATTTGCCACTCCCCACCCCCTGCTTACCTTCCCTACTCAACTAAATTAAAGAAGGAAGGTAAAGACATTCTATTCTCTGAAATTCTACTCCACTTAATGGGTTTTCAAGAGGAATTCATTTCCATGACAGAAATAAAGAAATTCCTAAGATTGCTTCTTTTTCATCTTAATTCTAGCACGTTTAGAAAATTAAATATTTTTATTCTGTGGGCATCTTTATTTGTGAGCCGTTAGGACAGTAATTAGTATTCACTGGTTACTTAAGTACTTTATAATAGCTGATACACTGTCTCACCCATTGTCAAATTAGTCTTACTACACCTGAAATTCTGTAAGCAAGTGGACTGGTTTGGTTTTACCGTTGCCGATACTTTTAGAACAGAACCACACTTAGCTACCAGTAAAGGTAGCTTTGCCATTTCCTGCTCTGACAGGTGCTGAGGATCTCTTTTTAAAAACTTACCTCTTTACACAGCCACTCAACACGCAGCTTATCACCTTTGGTGAAAATGTACCAAACAAAGGAGGAAAGGGTAGGCTTAAATCTCTACCCTCCTAAAAATGTAAACTTACCAGAAAAAATGTCACATTTTGTTTATATAAAATTTACATCTAGGTGAGAAAGGCGTCAACCCTCTAGAAAACCTTGGAAATCCAATCTATTCATATTGTCTTTTTTAAAAGAATGTTCACTATCTGAAAAAAATGCTTTATAAGACTTCACTGCATGCTTGAACAATCACTACTAGGCCTTCTACTTTATCAATTTTACATCAGGCATTCTGTCATCTCCCTTTTTTAGTTTCGCATGTTTTGTGACAGGGTTACCCATGCTGGTCCTGAACTCCTAGGCTCTAAAGATCCTTGGCCTCCCTAGTGGCTGGAGCCACAGGCATGCTGACCTCCATTTTTTTTCCCCTCACCTCCAATTTTTATCACAGAATAAACATAGCCAACGTGGAGTAGGGGGTATTAATTTTAAAAGCACGCTTTAGAAAGGAAAAGGAGGTTCATGTCTGTGATACTATATTTTTATACTACCTAATCTGAAACAATGTGTATCAAGTATCGAACATTATTTTTGAAGGGAATACTTTTGTAGAAAAATACCTATCTGGTATCTTTTCCGAATTCTGAATCACTACTCTGTTCTCTAACAATTTTTATCAAAAAGCAGAGCACTACATGGTTGAGATTTTATAATAGTTTGTATTTGCACACAAATTCTGCCACATTGTTCAGCACCACCAAAGTAAAATTCTTGACTCTTTCACTGAAAATGAAAAACCCATCTATCATTTGTTCCCAGTAAAAAACTGACTGTTCCACAAAATCAGCTGCTTTAGTCAGGTAAGAACTGAAGTTTGAAAGATGGTCTTTCCAAGTTGCCAATTCATCAAATAGAGACCATTCCAGGAATATGGCAGGACCAAAGAAAATGAGGAAGCCAAGCAGAAGGACTACCACAAGTAACAGATAGAAGCTCCGGGGAATCTTGCTAATCAATGTGCCAGTGTCCTGAGGCAAAGCAAGTTTGTCCACATCTACTAGCTTTATATCCTCCCACTGACTGGTATCAAAGTTTTTCATAAAAGGGCTTGTTGGCAAATTAGAGGGAGGTAAAGGAGTTTCCTTGATTACTTTGATTTTCTCTCTGAACTCCTGCATCTGTTGCAGAAATATGATGGGTTCTGACACATCTTTGAAAGCCTCAGCAATATTAAAGGCCATTCGTTGCTCTTGTAAGATTGTGTTGAGTTTATTGATCTCTGGATCATAGGCTTGCATAACTGCAAGTTTCATAGTCTCAAAGTCAGACAGGATTTCATTTTTCTTTTGATCTAATGTGTGTTGTAATTTCTCAAAAAACTCCTTCACTTTATCAGAATCTTTAGTCAGTAGCTGTAGGGATTTCCTCTTGCTGGTTTCCAAGGTATCCAAGCGAGAAAGAGCATCTCCCCGACGCCAGGTCTCAAAACTCTGGAAGAGGGACTCAAAGGCATCCCGTTCCTGAACATAGGCATCTTCGATAGAACAGAAGACATGCTTGGTGTGGTCACCACGAGTAGCACAGATCCCACAAATCAGCTGCATATCAGTTAGGCAGAAAATGTTGAGAGGCTGCCCCAAGTGTCCTTTACACACTGGCATTTTGGGAGAGATCTTGATTTTGTTGTACTTCTCCACAATACCCTTCAGGGAGTAATTAACCTGCAGGCTATTAACTCCCGTAGCTGAAGTTTCTTTACGACATGTAGGGCACTTGAATGGAGATGGTCTCCACAAAGAATTCCGCACGTTCCCCTCTAGGAGACCTTCTAAGCATTTTTTGCAGAAGTTGTGTGAGCAAGGCAAAACTCTAGGATCATCAAACAGACTGCAGCAAATTGGACATGTGAGATCTTCTTCAAGCAGCTCCATCACATCCTATCACAGAGAAAAAACATTTTATTCCAGGGATCCCCTCTAGTAGGACTGTATAATAATAAGCTAACTTCACATTAAGATGATCTGAAATAACCAGCCAAACAAAGGACATAAGTGAGAAATGTGGGAAGGGAATGCACACCACAGCAGGTTTAATGAGCAGGACGAGAACATGCTCCACACGAGGAGTGGGCCACTGCGTGCACTTCCCATTGGCAGTCTTTGGCTAAGACAGAGTTAAGAGTAGGACAAGTGCAAGTTGAACCAGCAGGACCCAACTGATTGTTTTAAAACAGAGAGCTGACTACCAGCCCTAAGAAACAAAGCTATTCAGTGTTTGTAACAGAATGAGCTCTTTACTTTGGGCCCACAAATGTAAAATGCTATGCTATTTAAGAGACACAGAAGCATAAAGCTAGGCATGTATTCTCATGTAAACGTACCAGGATTTGGCATATTTTTCCATCTCAAAGGCAAGATCACAGCTATTAAAATCATTTGAAAAAAGCATGAGAATTACAATTTACTCTTGCCTAGAAAATTAAATGAATTTTTTGGTAGTTGTGTTTTAAACTATCAGAATAACAAAGCTATCTTGTATCATTCCGCAGCATCAATTCGCCAAATGTAGTGGGCAGAAACTTGACTGTCTCCCTTTAGGGAATCCACGAAATCACAATCGTTTTTCTACCCTGCTCACATCTGCATTAACAGTACAGAAGTGCTGGTGGGTGGATACTGTTGGAGGCGTTACAGGAATCCAGCAAGGCAGTAAGCAGCAGCAAACTGTCCCAGCAGTCACTGTACTCTTCACTGCCACATTAAGTGGGGTGAGGGGTGCCAGTTTCATTTTAAAATGTCCTTGATAAAGCAGCAAACACTACTCATTTTGTTAAATCTTGATGCTTGTCTACATATCTTTTTAATATTTTGTCTGACAAGAAGTACTTAACAAAAGCACTTCTGCCTACCAGCAGATGGTGTCCGTAGCAAAAGCACTGATGTGACTGAGCTGCAAGGTAAACTAGCTGCCTTTTTCATGGAATACCACTTTTACTTGAAGGCACCAAAGACAAACTAGATCTATTCAGATTTACATTAACTGACAGTCATTTTCTTGAAAATGAACAAAGTGAGTTGTGTTACTCCAAGGGAAAAAAAAAATGACAGTATTTTTTGCCAATGAAAAATGTTGGGTTTTTATATGAAAATTAGAATTTTGGAAAACATCTGCCACTGTAAGCTTCATAGCATTCCACTTTAATTAAAGACTTTCTCTGAGACAGGTGGTAATATTAATGAATGTAAAGGCTATATAATGAGGCAGGTCAATATTTAGAGATTTGCACAACACAATGAACTAGTTATTTTTCAAATCACAATGCTTATTGATAAATCATTCTTAGGTAAAAGGCCCACCCAAGACAAAGAAAATCTTTGAAGAAAATGGAGGATACCCTTAACAGGGGCAGAAAGAAATTTAAGGCAACCAAATATGACCAAAAGCAAAAGGGAAAATGTCACACACAAGAAAATTTAGAAGTAACAGTCATCCCCAAGTCATAATCAACTTACAGCTCTTAAAATGAACCACAGAAAAAAAACACTACTTGAAAAGTCTCTTTTTAAAAACGCATCAAAATTACAACAGATCCCCTGTTCCATTTTTAGTGATACCGCTTACAAATTTTGGTTTATAATTCGAAGATGCTTATTTTCATTTACTTTAAAAGACATATTTTTTTCTTCCTTCAGCTTTCTGCCTCCTCCTTATACTCGAAACTTTCTCTAAGACAATTATATTACCACTTCCATCATTAACTCTTTCAGAGAAAACTGAGATACGAGCCTGACACAAGAAACCAGTCAGCCTTTGCCACCTCATAAGTTTCAAAGGAACATACATAAAAAGGTCTTCAGTCTCATAAGTAAAGAACATTCTTCATAGTAAAGTGAAGTTTCTTAAAATATGCCTAAAACATGCAATCTGAAGAAATCAACATTTACTTCACTAACATGATCTAAAACATGTATCCTCTCCATTTCTTTCTTAGCTATTTCCCACTACAGAAGTTCAGAAGTTAATTATATATAAACAAACACAAATACTGTTCACTGTTAAAATTGCAAATTAATGTCACATTACCTGTCAAACAACCTTCCAATAGTCACTTCTTCCTTTGACTATTTCTAAATACCAAAAAAGCACAAATTTTGAAGTATACTAATATTCCAAATTAGAAATTTCTCAAGTGTTTTATAGCAAATAGCTGAATATGTTAGGTGTCTACTATCTCCTAAAAATCAACCTCATTTTCCTATTTCTACCACTACCAGAAATTTTTAAACCAACTACCAAGCTATCCAGCCAAGAAAGACTACAAAAGATTATTAATTCTGTACTGAATGAATACTGAACAACTCCTACATATATAACCACCAAAACATTAAAAATGCAAAAAACCAGTAATACACAGGAAATGAGTCATAAAACGGCCTCACTATGTAGCCCAGGCTGGTTTAACTTGTGACCTCCTGCCAGGCTCCAAAGTGCTGGGATTACAGGTGTGTGCCATCCCACCCGGCAGAATTCCTTTATTTTTAAACAACCAACTGAAAAGAAATATACTATAAAAGGTGCTCACACTTTTTTTTTTTTTTTTGAGTCAAGGTCTCTGCATGCAGTCCAGGCTGGCCTTGAATTTGCAATCCCCCTGCCTCATCCTCCTAAGCAATAGGATTACAGCAATGGTAGGATTACAGGTATGTGCTACAGCCCAGTTTATTCACTCACTCTTAAAGGAAAGCTAACATTCTCCGGATATCTGTACTGGTTACTTTTCTTGTTGCTGAAACAAAATACCCAACAAGTCAAAGGAGGAAAGGTTTATTTAAATTCAGTTTATAGAGGTCTCAGTCCATAGTTGGCTGGCTCCAAGGCAGGGTGGCATGGCAGAGGGGCAGCTCAGAGGAGTAACAGTCCATGGCATAGCAAGCAGGAGACAGCAAAGCAGCAAGCAGTATCAGCAATCAGCAAGCCTGCCTTTCCTTTTTATGCCATCCAGGCTACAAACCTTTTGGGTAGTGCCACCCTCACCCAGGGTGGGGCTTCTGTCTTCAGTAAATCCATTCAGTCTCACAAAGAACCCTGCTAATTCCAATCAGTGGACTAATTTAGTACCACACACCCTTAACCCCAATATCATATCCTTAATCTACATTCACACACCCTATATCCAGCCACCTCCACAAAGCTCCACCTATGAAATGAGGTTTGGAGAGGGGGCATCAAGATACAAGTCATAACAACATCTATTAAAAAAAACAAAGGGTTCTCACCACTGCATATTCCATTGGCTGTTGACAATATATAGTTTTTGAGAATATTACTCCAGATTTTTTTCAATTCATATTAGCAAACAAAAAGAAAAGGTCAATAAATTAGGTGTTGTAGCTTAGGATTTTCCCCCCAGGGCCTCAAGCATGCTAGGGCAAGCACTCAACCACTGTACTACATCCTCAACCCATTAAGAGATTTAAACCAAACTTCCACCTTGCCTTGAGACATCCTCAAATTTAACAATTTGAAAAGTTACCTAAGTTTTCAGTAACCAGATGGCAAATACTTATTTTATAGATATAATGTCTTAAATTATGCTAAACTCCACTAAACCAAGAGCCCAGTACCTTAGAACAATGTTTGATTTTAAAAAAGAAAAAATCAATCATGTATAAGCAACCCAGACCCTCACCTTACAACAAAATCATACTTTTATGAAGCTTAGTAAAAAACTAGGAGCAAGACATGTGTTACCATACTTACTGAGTTTAACATATAAAACAGTTTAAGGCAGTTAGTATTAACATGCATCTGTGTATCACCTACATATATATCTTGAGAAAAGATGGTGATAAAAGGGATAAGAATGAAATAAAACGCTGTACTTGAACTCACATAGCTAAACATCTCACTTTAAAAATACTGGCCTCTAAACAGCTAGTACACAAGCTGAGTTCTCCAATTGTTAGACCTTAGCTGTGTACAAATCAGTATTCTAAAGGGTAGGAGTGGTAGAAATTTTATTTCATATGCTCAAGGGCCTGGACTATTACCAGCATCTAAAAAACAAATTCAGTATCCTCATTCATAAAATGAAGTTTAATCATAGCTCTTCTAAATGATTATGATTTGATTTTTTTTAAACAAATTAGGCTGTAAGACACACTCCAGCGAAGGAGAAAGAGCACAAAACCTACTTCTGAATATGTACCTAGATTCAACCACCATTTACTCTTCATAAAATAAGGATTTTTTTATACTAACTTCCTCATATTGTGTGAGAATTGTGTAAATTGCTAAACTATGTAAGGTTTTTAATTGCACGTATATACAAAATACCATGAAAACCATAAATATTCATTTAAGGTATATAGAGGATGAAGGTATTAACCAAGAAAAGACTTAATAACCAAGAAGAGACTTAGATTTGAACTGTAATTTCAAGGGAAGCCCAAGCAAATGTTACAAAGGATATCAGGTACAAAGTTTATGAAAGTGGGCATATCTGAACAAAACCTACAGCAAGGAGGACGGCCTGATAACCTATCAAAAATGTACAAGAAAAGAACAGCGTAATATTAAGGAAAGTCTTAGCAGGGAGGTTTAATAAGTCAGACTGTACCTCCTTTGCCCAAAAAAGTATTTTTTTAAGGAAGGATTGGAGAGACTGAAGAAATGGTATCTTCTGGGGATGGGTTTAAGTCAGTGGTAGAGCACTTGGCCTAGCATGTGAAAGGCCCTGGGTTCAATCCCTGTACCAAATAAATTTTTAAACACAATAATGTATCTTCTGGTTGTGCAACAAAGAAATATAACCAGCTAACAGGTCCAAGTTCTATCTAAATGAAATTCTGCTTTTAAAACGCCAAATATATATAAAGATCTCTAGAATCACAGAAAACGCAACCCTGTTATACAAGCCCCAGCAGCTTGACCATTCACCAGGCACAAGAGGAAAAAAAAAAAGAAATGTTGAATCCCCTCTTTTCCTTTCCAAGGTAAATATCCAGATATAATACATTTCAAATAACTACCACATGAAAAACTGCCAAGTATAAATTGTTTTTTCTGAGTTCTGACAAAATGTGAAACAAAGACCACCAGTGAAAGAAATGGATGGGGAAACATATATGCCACACATAGTTCAATTTCGAAAGGTTCTAGGCCTAAGAAAATTGGGTTATGTTTCTTAAAATATGAGGATATCACAAAGAAAGACTTGTTTACCTCTGTCCCCGGCAAGCAGGTGAATTTGGCAGGGTTGCTATTTCCCAGGACAAAGCAATCAGGTTGTTTTTCACGTACTAACGAACTTGTGGCTGCTGCAGAAAAAAAAGAGAAGAGAGTGTCACGCGTTTATCTGCATAGGATCTGCACTCTTGAGCCTCAATTTTTTCAATCGCCCGACAAAGCCAGCCCGCCACAACGCGTGGAGGGCCAAGCAGCCGGCGGGGAGCGGCTGGAGCTCTTTGTACCAAGCGTCTCGGTTAGGGCGCCCTCCCGCGGCACCGCGCAGCCTGCTGGCGGGGCCGGGCGGGCTCCAGACGCAGCAGGTTTTGTGCCGCCGACGCCGGGCCGCGCCGCCCCACGCCGCTCCTCCCGCGCCCACCGGGCAGCCGCGGCTGGAGCGCACACGCGCCTTTGGCCAGTCCCCACCCACACAGGTCTCCGCAGGACTGGGCAAGTCCCCAGCCTCGCTGCCGGCTCGCGGTCACCTCCCTTCTCCCCCGAGGGGCCGGGCGTGGGTACTTATCTCCGACCTCCAGCCACGCAGGAAGGCCCGCGCCTGAAGCCACAGCGCTGCAGCCTCCGGCTCCCGGGGACGCGCGGCATGCGCTCGCCACCGCCGCAAAATGGAGTCGCGGCCCCGGCGGCCCCGCCCACCTCGCCTGAGCGCCCGCGCGCGGCTTCCGAGCGCAGCCTTCCCGGGGAGGGAGGGGCGGGAGCGCTTCCGGGCGGCCGCCTGGAAGGGGCGGGCGCGGGTGCTCACCTTTCTGCCTTGCAGGGCGGCTGCACGCCGACGCCGCGCCTTGCCGGGGCCGCCGAGAAGGAAGTCTTCCAGCTAAGCGGACGCGCGAGGAGATAGCTGGGTTTGGATTGTTGTACTTTTTTTTTTGTTCGTTGCATTTTTAGGAACAAAAAAAAAAGCCCAACCCTTCACACCACTTCATTTGCATCTCAGGAGCTGAAGCCCGGCCACTGCGGCTTGGGAGCGGAGACCACTGCCCGCCCGTCGGTCCAGCCTGGGCTCAGGCCAAGCGCAACTAAAATGAGGTCAATGGTTGCCCCCCCCCCGTCCCCAACTTTGCATCAGTTTCCTTTCGATTTTTAGGCAGAATACCTGCGACCCAATTCTCTTTACACTACTGCTTTTTGTCTTTGGAGGGGAGAAAGAACTTTCAATTTGGTTCTTTGGTGTCTACTCTGCATGGGGACCTGGTCTAGTATCAGACCAGTAAGCTAGTGTGCAGTCAGTGAAGGGTACAAAGAAAATGAAGAAATGACTCCTCTAACTTGGAAAGTTATGAGGGAATTGAGGCAAGTACAGAACCACAGAGCAGGCTCCAGAGTTGCTTTCACTCTCCCTGGGAAGAGTGGGTTTTGGGGGGAAATAGCCGGGGTTTTTGGCGAAAAGGTGTTCAAGACCTACCATACTTAGTCCTTAGGCCCTTGACTAATAATAATTTTTAAACACCCCCTCCACTCTCTATTTGTCTCCTTTGCTCAGCAAGGTACACTTGTGGAATAGTTCCTGTAGTGCTGTCTTCTGCAGCACGTATAGGAGAACAGTGCCTATAATTTCTGTTAGTCTCCTTACGAACACTATATTATGGGAATTCGGATTCTTAGCCCATAAAGGAGGAAACAGGTGAAATGACTTCAACGTGAAAAAGAGCTGAGCCTAAAATCAGATTATATGTACAGGTAATCTTTCTACAGCACCATGCCTGACTCAGTGCCAATGAAAACCGCAGCCCCCCACTAAAATAGTATTACTAAAAATAAATTAGCTTATGGAAACATTGCAAACACCGCAATAGTAAAATGATACAAGAGTGCACTCATAAACTCATATACTAATATACTTCTGCCCAACTAAATATAAAACACCCATTAAATCTGCATAGCAATCTCTAGACTATTGAAATTACTAAAGAGCACGGTATATTAAACTTTTTTTTTCTTTCTTTTTTTTTTTTTTTGGTATCGGGCATCATACTCACAACCTCTCGCCTGCCAGGCAGGCGCTTAGGCCAGTGAGCTAAATAAGAATAGGAAAATGGGGACGGAAAAAAGAATAGCTTTCACCAAAAAACTGCTTGTTGTGAGTACTAAGGTTTAACAGTAACTGCTGGATGAAACCCGCAGGCACAGGCACGTCCTCCCTGGAACAGCACAATATAACTAGATCCCGTGAGCGAGAACACGAATTATCAAGATGCTTGTCACTCTGGAATTTCCTTCTGTTGACCTTTCTTTAAAGAAGTAAACAGCTGACACTTGAAATCACATATCAGCACAGAAATAAGACTATAAATACAGAGTTTTATGCGTTTTTGTAACACATTTTTACAGGGTAGAATTTCTAGGAATATTGTATATGTATTTTTATTGTTGTATTGATTTGTTTCATGATGTCGTTTTTACCCTGGGAGTTCACAGAGTTAAAAACTTCTTAGCTTCCTTCCCTACCTACCAAAATGTAAGTGACAAAGATATTCCAAGTTAGTGTACACTGAAATGAAAATTGTCAGAGTGAAGTGAATCTAATAATTCAGTGCTGAATGATCGTGTGTGGGGGAGGTGCGCTGGTGAGGCTCCCTGGATATGCTGGGACATTATATTACTCTGCCCTTCCCTAAAGCTGTCACAGTTATGAAATGCAACTCCAGCATTCCCCAGTGAGAATCCCTCCTGCCTTAAAACGTACTAAACATGCACAGTGTAGTGGATAGAACACAGGCTTTAGAATTAGTTCAGTATCCAAACTATTTTTGCCACTTACTAGTTTTTCAGATCATTTGGTATCTCTAAGCCTCAGTGTTTTGCTTTGTAAAATGAAAGTTGTGATACATTTGGTTACAATTAGGTAATATATAAAGCAACCAACATTGTGTCTGACATAGTGCTTAATAAACGGTTGCCACTGTAACATGGAAGAAGAAAACCATGTTTATTTTGTTGTCTTGGATTTTAAAACCTAGGCTGAAGGACAAAGTCTTGATATAAACTGTCTGCAGGTGACGAAGCTAGCACCAAAATTTTAGCATTACTACACCTAGCCCACAGTTGATATATGTGTAAGAGCATATATTTTACTTTTCAACCCTTTCCTCTAAGCAAAGGAGAGAAAAAGGAAAAATCATATTCAATGAAAAGAAGATTTTACTTTTTTTAAGCTGTATGTTTTCAGAGAAATGAACATACAAAACATTCCACTGAAAGGCAAAAATCCCTGTAAATATCTATTCATCACGAAAGACAGAAAAATACCTAAACCTTGATGATATTAAATGGATTTCTTCCCTGGTTTGAAGAAAATTTCAGATTCCATATATTTTGTTTTATTTTTTTATATTGATTTTTTTCCCCATACACTTTAGTATGCAAGATCAGTTAGCTTTGCAAGAAATTGAAAAACATTTAAGCAACAGTAAACTTGGCCTTTAGTTGTTTCAGTAGATGCAAAAAATTTTAAGAATAAATTCAGGCAACTAAGGCAATGCTAACATATGCTTGTAATTTTATACTCAAATTATATGATCCTTAGGATTGTGCTAGAAACCAAAAGTACTAGTTAAGGAATTTCCCAAACCTAAGACTTTGTTTGAAAAGAGACATACTGAGACTACTGTGGCTTTCCTCGTGGTCGCCCGCCCTGCGTACTCCAGGGTGTACTTTTAACTTGCTTTCTCCTCTTTTCCTCAGGCCAAGCTTGCTCTGCAGAGCCAGTTTCTCCCTCATGCTTCACTTTTACTTTTTCAAATAAACTTCTGTCAGTGCTAAATAAAAAGAGAAGAAAGAAAGAGAAAGAAAGAAAGAAAGAAAGAAAGAAAGAAAGAAAGAAAGAAAGAAAAGAAAGAAAGAAAGACAGACTGAGATTAACTAGAACCTTACTGTGAGAAATGGGAAACCACTGATGGAATAATGGAAGTGGCACTAGAAACATGAAAGCAGAATTTTTGGAAGGTTAAACTGAGAACATCCAAGACTTAAGGGAGAAGAAAGTTCCTTTACTACTTCTGAGATTTACTGAAAAGTACAGATTTCTTAAGATGTAATTACATATGTTATAATCTTATTGAACTATTTGACATAAAATATCTATTAAGTTCCTCAGAAAAATGTAATGTGGAATTAATCATGACAAATATTCTCCAAAAGCCCTCCAAAATTTATATGTACTTATATATCATCTGTATAAACTGTCTTACTGTAATGTTAATTGTGTTGTGTAAATGTTAATGTGTTGCTTAGCTACATTTTAGAGTATCCCACTAGAGCTTTAAACATCACTGTGTATTTCTAAATGTACTATTGCTTTGGCATTTTAACAATGATTACTTTTGTATACCAATTAAATGCTTTTAATTCCATAATATGCATGTTTTTATGAAGGGCCTTTAACAAATGATTAATTCAGGTATATTTGCAGTTGTTTGAGAATTTGATTTGCATAGATTATTTTCAATTTTTTGTTAGGTTCACTAATCATTATATACTTCATTTATATCTTGAAAAATTATTTTAGGATGACAAAATTGTATTTTGCTGGGGAAAACCACTTTCATCTGTTGGATGGGACATTTTTTGACTACCTGTTCAGCAAATAAGGTTGCAGTGTGGGTACAGCTTCTGCAGGTTTCAGTAGCTGATTCGTGTACATCAAGTATGCTCTATCTCAAAGTCAGTAGGACATATAGAATTTTGGTTCTGAGAATCTAGATTTATCAGAAATCTATACAGCACTGCACAAAAAAAAAAATACATGGCATATTTTTTTAACATGAGCCAACTTGGGGTCTCTCTGATATCACAGTATTTTGTAATAAATGCCTCATCAAAATATGTTTATCTTATAATGGTTTTGTTTATAACACCATGAAAATTGTTGCTAGAATGCAGCCAGAGCTCCAGAAGTTTGGGATAGCTCTACATCAGCCCACATTCTCCCCAATTGGGCCAAAGGCACAGATAATGCTAAGTTTCATGAGACTGATTATATAATAGCAGCACATTTTTGGCATTTTGTGAAGGTCATTGACCTCTGTGTTGCAAAATCCAAGAGACATTTTTTCAGTTCTCATTTGCCTTTGGGTCTCTTAGTGGTATGCTGAGTACCACTACCACCTTCTTAAAAAGTCTGATTTTTGTGGTCAACCCCAAGTCACTCCTGGCTTTTCTTCCAACCTAGGAACGTGTGCTGGGTTTCCCCTTTAAATTCTGGAAATCAAATCTCAGGTTTTGTTGGTTGGTTAGTTTTGCCATGCTAGGGACTGAGCCCAGGACCTTAGGTATGCAAAGCATAAGCTCTACTGCCGAGGTGCTTGTGCCACAGCCCAGCTCTCAGTTTTAGGACTTCTGGGGATTCAGTGGTCATTTAATGACTTATATTCCTGCAGAGCAGGGATCACAGCCTGATCCCTTGTGGTTATGGTTACACCATTTTTAAATGATGAAACTCTTTGACTTGGACTCTTTTAGGAGAGACATGCTTTCTCTCCTCTCCCAAACCTTTCCTGTCTGAAAGCATTTGTTATCCTGCACTGCCGAAGCTTGAACTTGCAGCTCTAAGGCTCCTGCCACCTAATGTCCCCCTCACCAGCCATCTCCCTTCCTTCTCCCCCAGCCATAGCGCAGCTGTCTCAGGTTGAATTCCCAGATGTTTCAGATCACAAATAGATTCCTGTTAATCATCTGATGCTGTCCTATACTCTGCTTTAACTGTGTGTGCAGGAATTTGTTATATTTCCTTTATGTAATTATTTGAATAGCATCTGACTCGCCACTTGACTAAATTCCAGAAGAGCTGGGTGTGTGTCTATTCATCACTGCACTCTCAGCAGCTAGCCCAGTTATTTCATGAATGTTTTAAGGAAGTAAAAATGCTCTTTTTCAAAGATAACTGATATATTTCAAACTTGCAAATATTAGCTATTGAGAGGACCTAGAATGGTAGTATACTTGGAATTTTAATTCACTTGAAGTACACACTTCATTACATTTTATTTTATTTTATTAAGACAAGGTATCTCTCCATTCTTTTTTTATACAACAAACTTTATTATACCTCTTATATGGCCAGATTCCTCCTACAGTTTACAAAGGTGTCAGTATCTTCACTTTTCACACATAGCACACCTCTTCAAAGGAAGGATAATTTCCTGAATTAGTCCATCAGAGAACTGTCATAAAGAATTAAGAGCCTTCTTTCTAAGCATAAACATTAACCAATATGAATTTTTAAAAAGGCTGGGGTGGGGGTGCACCCAGGGATATGGCTTAGCAGCATGGTGCCTGTCTGACAACTGTGAGGTCGTGAGTTCAATTCCCAGTACTAAATAAAATGAAAGACTGGGGGCTGGGCATGTACCTCAGTCAGTGGCAGACCGTGTGTTTAGCACCTACAGGCCTGTTTTAGTTGTTTTTCTTGCTGCTGAGACAAAATATCCAATGCCCAAAGTTAAGGGAGGAAAGGTTTATTTAGCTCACAGTTTGTAGAGGTTTCAGTCTATAATCAGCTGGCTCCAAGGCTGGATAGCACATAGCAGAGGGACAACGTTTCATGGCAGAAGAAGGCAGCATAAGCAGTGAGCGCAAAAAAAAAGGTGGGGGGAAACAAATCTCTTTCTGCCCCTTTTATCCAGACTGCTGGGATCAGGGTGGTGCCAGTCTAATTGATGGACTGATCCAGCAATCACCCACCCTTAATCCCAACACCTTTAAGCCCATCATTGCACTACCAATAAATCACACACTAGATTCAGCTATCTCAAAACACACACACACACACACACACACACACACACAATCTAAAAGTGTATGAGGCTTTGGGGGGACATCTAGACACAAACCATAACAAGGGCCTATATCTAATCCTCAGCACACACACATACACACAAGACTGAATAATATGCCCAAATAAAATGTAAAACTTTTCATGTTAAAAATCACAATATAGAGGCTGGGGATCTAGCTAAGCAGCACAGTGCCTGCCTGGTAAGTGCAAGGTCCTAAGTTTGATTCCTGGTACCAATAAATAAATAATAAAAACTACAATATAGCCAGGTATGGTGGTGCATGCCTATAATTTCAGCAGTCTGGAAGATTAGAAGGATCATAACTTGGTGTCTTAGCAAGACCCTGTCTCAAAAAAATTTTTAAAAAGGGTTGGGTTATAGCCCATTGTGAAGACCCTAGATTTCATTACCAATACCACAAAAATAAAAATTGTATAGTATACAACTATGAAAAAGAAAACTGCATGTATTAAAATTGAGGTATGTATAAGACATAGTCATGCACCAAGTCAAATATACTGTGTACTATGATTCCAGTTTTGCAAAGAAATAAAATTGGTAGAACATGCATAGGAAAAACATGTAGGAATATACACCAAATTTTCAACTTGAAAGAATAGAATATGGGAAATTTTTAGTATATATTTGGTATTAATTTTTATATTATTTTTATATGTTTTTACACTGAGCATGTATTACTTTTATATTATATAGCAAAAAAGATAAATGTGCAAAAAAGTAACTCAGTTGGAACAAATATATGTCACATATGTATAGCCATATTACAGATGCTTCCAAATGAATAACAAGACAAACACCAAGATTAAAACAAAAATAGAGCATGTACATGAAAAGCAATCCATAAAGTAGGCATGATGGCACACACCTGGAATCCCAGCACTCTGGGAGGATCACAAGTTCAAACCCAGCCTGGGCAATTTAGCAACTTAGTGAGAGCTTGTCTCAAAAGTAAAAATCTAGGGACATGGTTCAGGGCAAAGACCCTGGGTTCCAGCTCCAGTACTTAAAAAAAAAAAAAGAAGAAATACAAATGTCTTAGTTACTTTTCTAATTGTTAAGACACAATACTCAATATCCAAGGCGTAAAAGGAGTTAAAGGAGTAAAGGTTTACTTCAGCTCCATTTGTAGAGGCGTCATTCCATAGCCAGCTGACTATAAGGTAGGATGGCATGGGAGAGGAGCATTGCAGAGAAAAAACAGTCCATGGCAAAGCAGAGCAGGCAGAAGGCAAGCAGCAGAAGCAGCCAGAGTGGCAGAAGTCTCCTTTCACATGCAATCCAGGCTGCACCACACCCGGAGGAAGCCTTCTATTATCCACTCTCTCAATCTCAGCATCACACACCCTATATCTAGCCACCATTTAAAAATCCCACTTAGCACCACATGAGGTTTTGAGGAAACACATAGATACAAGCCATATCAAAATCATTGTAAGGATGAGAAAAAAATTTTCATTCTTATTGATAATCAAATTATAGGCAGCTAAATTAGAAATTAATATACAGTCAGAGAGGGACTGTACTCTCAAAGAAGTCGGCAGAAAGAGTAAAGATACCCGAACTGTCATTGAAGGCCCATCTGAAGACCAGGCCTCAAAGATGCAATGGCCGGACCTACATGCCTCCCCAAAGGGATAAACAGAAACTTAGAATTAGACTATAATTAGCACCATCTGGTCCAGGAAGTCCAGCTAGGAATCAGTCATCCAGGTAGGTTCCTTCCATGTACCCTTGCTCCATGACTTACTTCCCTATTGGACCAATATTAGCTAAGCGGCTATGCTTATAATCCCATAAATTGATTGTAATTTGTACCCACATTTTTATCCACATTGTGACTTTTCTGTGTAAATTACCCCTGACAGTTGCTATTACTGTGGACATACTGCCTGCCTGGCTTCAGTTTGACTTTTAAGAGATAGCATTTTATATTGCAACTTATCTGTTTACAATGTTAAAATAATCATTTTATATCTTCTCATAGTCTTTCAAGTGATACTTTCTAATGGTTGATTGTGAGAAATGAATTTACTTGTCCAGACCACCCCCCCCAAAAAAAACTGGACTCCAGAGGCAGTGAAAGTGAAGCTTTAATCCAGTGGCAGTGAACCTACTGCATACATTAACACAAAAGATGTTAATGGATGAGTTGTGTTTTCTAAACTACAACCTCAGTGTTCAGGTTTAATTGCAGTGTTGGTGCTCTGTGGTAAGTAAGTGGGTTTGGGCTGCAGTTTGGGCACTCATCTCACAAAGGTTCACCGTCACTGCTTTAGTCCATACTTTCGCAAGAGTGGTGCCCATTCGCACAGACAGATACACCAGAGGTGAGGAGCTGTGTGCTTTTAATTCAGGGAAACTTGTTTAGTAATTATCTCTTGCCACAGTACCTTATCTCTGGCATGAGTTTTTTTTACAGCCGGTGGGTCCCTGTTTACTACTTGACCTAACTAATCCTGTGAATAAGGGCTTAATAGAGTGGTTAACGAAATATGGACCAATTAAAAATTTTTTAATCTGTTACAATCTCTCCCTCTCCTTATTATAAGATCTTGGTCCCATTACTATATTTATCTCTTGAGTTTTTAAATCTTTCTAATGTTAGTTGATGTTCTTAATCATAGACAATAAGTTGACACCTTCCTCTAATATCAAGAGATTATGTCATTGACAGGCTACAGATATTTTCTTTTCTTTCTTTTTTTTTTTGTCTTTTTGAGACAGGGTCTCACTATGCAGTTCAGGCTGGCCTTGAGCTCACTTTGTAGCCAAGGCTGGTCTCAAATTTGCAACGATCCTCTTGCCTCAGACTCCCGAGTGCTGGGATTACAGGCATGCACCACTATGCCCAGCCACAGATATTTTCTTAGTCGGGGCAGTCTCAATCTTTGGGTGAGACCTGTCACACAGGGAATGATGCAGCACCCTATGGCAGCTGAGGCCCCAGCCACAATAACGAGGGATGTCAGAGTCAAAGCCACTCTCATTCTGCAAACCAGTTTTCTAGCCATCCTGTAAAGGGATCATCAATTACAGAGTTTTCAGTGAGTTCATTAGCAAATGCAGTGAGGCGCTGTAATGCCTTTAGTGATGGTCCCATCTGGTGATGTGTTATTAAGGATAAAAGTGCAACATTTTCCTCCTAACATGACAAATATCCCCTTTTTCTGCCAATATCATATCTAGAGTAATCTGGTTTTTCCAAGGCCATGTAGTTAGTTGCATCTAATTGGCTAGCTATGTTTTGAATTGCATCTCTTGTAGTGTTAATTGTTGATTATAACAGATATAGTTTATCCAAGCTACATTTTTATTAATAGTGAGCCACAAGACTACTGACTCATATCCAGCAGTTATCTGATTTTGTGCCTTAAATGCACTGGAGACTCCTCTGGTTACCCAGATTGAATCAATACATACATGGCAGTGGGTGTCGAAGGATCCTGATAAAGATCTCTGAGTTCAAGAAGTATTTTGTTCTGGGAGCTGATGGAATGGCCGGGTGAATGGAATGGGCAGCTGGTTTAGGGATATGTCCTGTTGAAATCTGGAGGTAATAAACTATGGAGGTTCCTTTTCCAACAATAGCACCAGACATCAGCCCAAGAAATGGGTAAGAGACAAGTAGTTGCATGACCCACTAATGACATTTAAGATGTGGGTGTAGGTAGTCAAGTCACCCATGGGTTCAGTAAATTATTCTTCCCACCTAGAAGAGGAGTAACTCATATTCCCTACAGAGAAGGGAAGGGCCTCCTTTATGTCCATTTCCTGCAGCACAAGGAACAGCAGCCACAGACTCTTATAAGTCTCATTTTTCCAGACATCCTGCTTCTGATATAAAGCCACGATACATAGCATTCTGTCAGGGTCAGTGTCCCACCTAAAGGGAAAGGAACCACCTGTGTTTGTGGTCTTGCTATGGTGCAGTCATTTTTACTAAGAACCTTTGCTGAAAACTGTACCCACTTTGACCTAGGCATTCATCTTCTTATATCCTATCTTGGTCTCAGGTCCTTTATTTTTATTACTTTTACCTTTTTAGGATCATTGTTCTGGGAATTAGGGAGTTGAGACAAGTTATTTCAACCATAAGGACAAGCTGGCCTACAGGGTCTCATCTTGCAACATTTGTTCCTAACTCATATACTCAAGGTACCACTTTATCTGGTCCTTGATCTAGAATGGCTGGGTTATTGATAGTTATGAATATAAGGGTACATTTTAGGTCTTGGCAGTCAGTTGAAGGAGAGCCTTTGGACATACATAGTCTATCTTTTGGGAGTATCCAAATTAGAGGCCTCCAGCTGTCATCTGCTGTCCAACCCTGATACTGGGAGGTCCACCAGACATCTCTCCAGCGGGCACAAGGAGAGATGTGGTAACCTGAATAGGGTTCTGGGCAAAGAAAGTTTTTCACCTGTGAGAGCTGTCTCTGTGACATTTTACATTTAATGAAGACAGTACTTGGCAGGAATCAAATCTCAAATTTAGAGAGGCTGTGATTTTAGTTATATTAATTACCAGCCTAACAGGGTAGTTCAGAGTCTGTTTTTAATTTGCCCACTCCCTACCCCCACCTGCAGTTTTTGATATCCTACCCAAATTAGCTTTCAGACAGGGGACCAGCTCCTGTTTTAGAGTCAGCTTTAATGGTTTTTCAGGTGACCCCGGTATCTTCTAGTGCTCCCCTATGGGTCCGTTGACCTGAGCATAGTGAGTCTACCCTTTTTCAGCAGTCCTTATGGCCTTCTTAGTGGTCAGAAGCACTTGATAGGGGACTTCCCAGGTCAGCTGGAATTTGTCCTCTTTTTAATTCTTTTATTTTTATTTTCTTTATGTGGCATGAAGGATTGAACTTACAACCTTGCACCTGCCAGGCAGGTGCTTAAGTCATTGAGCCAAACTCCCAGCCCTAGTTTTTTGAGACAGGGTTGCACTATGTAGTTCAGGCCAGCCTTGCACTCATGTTGTAGCCCAAGCCGGCCTCGAACTCACAATGCTCCACCTATCTCAGCCTCCCGAGTGCTGGGATTAAAGGCATGCGCCTCCACGCCCAGCTGCTCTTTTTAATTCTTTATCAGCACCAGATCACCAGGTGGACCAGATGGAGGGTGAACTCCAATGGTTGGGTCTGGGCCAGGAGAATTTAACCTTTCGATTATAGCTACTGTAAATATATTACAATATACAAAATATTAATATATAGTTATCTTAATCCTTTTAGATAACTCATGAGAATCAACCATAACAGTCAACATTTTAACAGTTAACAATTATATATATAATTTCTAAGTTAATATATACAGACAATAATAGGCATTATATTTATAAAACCAATTTTGAAAAAAAACTAATTTTGATTAGCTAACAACCTGAAAAAAAATGTTTAAATGCATTTTTACTTTTACAAACTGATTTAAATTAGCCCACTGTTAAGTTATGTAAACCAAGTTGAATTAATATCTTAAGTGTCTATTTATCTATAAATCAATTTAAGAAGGAGTTCTTGGAGGATAATACCTGAAAGTTAACACACAAAGAAACCTATACATAAGCCTAAGTCACATGTAACCTTTGTATTAGCAAACTTTCAGACTTGTATTTTTAAGTGCCCTCTAAGCCTATTAAACTTCTTTCTGTAATGAGCCTTATTCCAGTTCATTCTCTTAAGATCCAGAAGTTTATAAAGACAAAAATAAAAGGAAAAATAAAATTGATATGAGCTAAAAAATCTTTAATGAAGCAGCTGCATATACCTTAACCAGTTATTAAAACAGAGTAACAGACAGATTCTGTATACTAAGTATACAGAATACATAAATATAACATAATTATATTTAATCAGAGTGCACTCTTAGATGCCATGTTGAATTATAATACTCTTTTTATAGTTATAGGTTTATAACTATAAATACACTGGCCAGTTAGAATCACTCAACCCCAGAGTTATCAGTTAACTCTCCTTTTTTAAAATGTAAGTCATGCTGGGGATTCAGCTCAGTGGCACAAGTGCCTGCCTGGCAAGCACAAGGTTGTGAGTTCGGTCCCTGGTACAAAAAAAATAAAAAATAAAAAAAATAAAAAAATAAAAAAAACGTAAGTCATAATGGTATTTCCTTTAATATTTTAAGCTACTCTGAGTACCTTTTTTTTTTTGTCATTAACATTATAGACTTATAACAAATAAAAGTCAGAAGGGTAAGAGCAGAGCTTTGAAGTTTTGTTTTTACTCTTTAAACTCAACTTTTAAAAATCTTTTAACCCAAAGGTGATGTTGAGAATAGACATTAAGTTACCCATAGCCATATAAGATTTATTTAGTCTTATAATCAAGTAAGACCTCTCTTGTGTACTTTCAGAAAGAGATAAAGAAAAGAAAACCAGGTTAGGCCACATGTGCAGTCTACCCAAACCAGGCCAGGACTGACCAAGGAAGCAGCTCTGCCCTGTTTTCTGTCACTGACCAGTCTAGGTGTCCCTGCTAGTCAGGCAGAAAAAGCTAATGTCCAGTATCAATCTCAGAAATGAGATCTATAGCCTTTGTCTGAAAGCAACAGTTAGACCAGAGGGGAGAGTTGGGACCTGGGGAGGAGTGAGTGATGATCTGAGAGTCAGAGACACATTTGAGCAATGAGGAACTTTCAGAAGGAACAGCCTGTGGCCAATCAGACCAACAAGGGCAAAAGCTCAAAATACCAAACATACATATTTTTTAATCAACTGCATCCTCTACAAACTTTTCCTGAACACATTTGAACCTTCTAGTTTTGCCACAATAGCTCCCCACCATCACCACCACCAATCTGGGGAAGGCAAAAACCTTATATAAAATAATTATTCTCCTTTGTATCTTATTATAATCTTTCTATAACAAACCTGGCAACTGCCATTTGAATTTTAAAGTGTCCTGCCATTCCTTTTTTTACCCCCGGGTCTCAGGATGTTACAATTGAAATTTGGCTCCAAGGAGTCTTGAACACCCTTATCTTTATTAAAGCAGCAGAAGAGCAAATTAACCCTGTAATTGTAGTCTAAGAATTTACAATGCACAAGAAATGTTTCAAGCATATCAATTAAACAAAAATAACAAATCAAATTGGAAGCCAAAAGTAAGCTTATCAAAATCACCTAAGATTTATAACGATGGGATCTTATTAAATCCTTGTGTAGAGTCTTGAACTAATTTTCTCTCAACTTTACCTTTTCTACAGTGAACATCGTGATTTCTGTATCTTTTTCCCTCCATGGTACAACAGTTATCTTTCCACCCTCCAAGACTGCTTAGCTCTTTAGGACTACTAAGCCCTCTCACACTTGTCCCAGTGGACTATCTGAGGCAATGCCCCAGGAAGAACTCCTTCTCCCAGTCTTTGTTTCCCTAGGCCTAGAATTTTTATTTCCATTTTTGGCTGGTCCTGTGACTAAGTTTCCCTTAACCCCCTCTAATGGAGGTTTCATGCACACTCTGATAGCCAGTTTCTTATACATTCAACCCTCACCCCACCCCCACAATGGAATTTTCTTGTGTACCTGTACACTCAACCTCGCACAATGAGGGGTTTTTCTTTATTCCATACACTCAACCTTCAGCTATGGAGGTTTCTTGTGTACCCTAAACCCCATCCTGTGTATACTCCCATTTAGGACATTTGACCCCTGTACTTATAGTTCAATTTTTCTACCTTGGCTCATGCACGAGTTACCTGGTCACTGTGGGTCCCTGTTTTATCTTCCCCTACATCAGTTTGCTGTCTTCATAACAATAGTCTTGGGTGTTCCATGACTTTTGTGAGGAGATGGAGTCTCCAGGCAGAATGGGCATCCATAATGGGGTGAGACTTGTGTCCCTCTCCACCAGGACCTGGTCCATGCAGGCACAGAACATCGTAGACAAGCCCCCAATTTTGAGAAATAAATTTATTTGGCCAGACCCTACAAAAAATTGGACTACAGAAGCACTGAAAGTGAGGCTTTAACCTATACTCTTGCAAGAGTGGTGCCCACTGACAAGACACACACCAGCTGAGAAGGTGTGTGCTTTTACTCCTACCTCACAAGAGTCCCTCCCCCATCTCCTATGGCCTAGGATCCAGGGTTCACAGTCTATCCCAGGCAATCTATCTAAGCCCACACCTGTTATTTCCCTTCCCCCTTTCCCGTTTTGCCCCTCCCTCCATCTGTATTCCTTTTTGTAGTTATTTATGGCTTTTTGACTTCTCAGGACCATAATTAAGGAAAATTTGTTTAGGGATTATCTCTTACCCCAGTACTTATCTGTGTTATGAGTCCTTTTACAGCCTGTGTGTCCCTGTTCATTATTTGACTCAGCTAATTCTGAGAATAAGGGTTTATTAACAGTGGTTAATTAAATATGAACCAACTAAAAGTATTTTTACCTCAGACTACATAATTCCAGTAATATACTTTAGATATATGTAAATGAAAAAAGGCAGTTAAGCCCTGGAATGGCCATTTATACAAGCCCCTCCCTATTTAGGGCACAAATGATTAATCTACCTTTGTACACAGATGTTAATTATGTACCACTAGAAAATACTGGGCATGTTAAAGGAAATATTCCTGTAACGGGGGGGCGGGGGGGAGAGACAGGAAAAAGTGGCATAAACATAGGAAAAGAGTAAGAATTTCAAGATTTTAAGAGCTCAGAGTACTTTTTTTCCCCCCCAGTACTGGGAATTCAACCCAGTGCCTTTATACTGAACAATATTCCCTGCTGTATCAGTCATTTTCTCATTGCCAGGACACAATACCGGACACCCACAACTAGAAGGAGGGTTTAATTTGGCTGATAATTTAAGGGGATTCGGTCCATGGCCAACTTATTCCAAAGCAGAAACATCATGATAGAAGGGCATGTCAGGGCAAAACCACTTAGTTTCTGGTGGCAGAAAGAAAGCAGGGGAGTAGTGCTAGAGAAGAAGCAGTGAGGGACCTGACAGAAATCCCAAGGCCATACCTTCATGACCCACCCAAACACTCAGAAGTGTGTGCCACTAACCACCTCCTGCAGATCCCAAAGCCAATCAACTTGACACTCAACCGTAACCACCACATCAGCTCTTTTTTATTTTTTTTATTTTGAGACAAATTCTTGCTAAACTGACTAGGCTGGGCTCAAATTTATGATCTCCTGCCTCATGCTCCCAGAGTGCTAGGATTACAGGCATGTGCCACCTTGCCTTGCTTGAGTATAGTCTTAAATGTTGACAAGAGTAAATTGAATTTTATTATACAGTGGGCTAACCATAGATAATGATAATGTACTGTACATTTCAAAAATCTTGAGAGAGAAGATATTGAATGTTTTCACCACAAAGAAATTATAAATATTTGAGGAGACAGATATGCTTACTTTGATTTGATTTGATTTGATTTGATTTGATTTGATTTTTGAAACAGTGTCTTGCTATGTAGTTCAGGTTGACCTTGGACTCACTGTGTAGCCCAGGCTGGCCTCAAACTCATGGTGATCCTGCTGCCTCAGCCTCCTGAGTGCTGGGATTACAGGCTTGCACCACCATGCCTGACTTTGATTTTAGCATTATACAATGTACACATGTATTAAAACTTCAAATAGTACCACATGAATATGTATATTTTTGTCAATTTTTAAAAATTAAATACATAAAGCAAAAGTAAATTGAGCCCTGAAAAAATAACTTACAGAGTCTTCCATTTGGTTCCTAATGATTTTTGGCAAAGAAAGTTTATCTCTGTATTTGGGTCAGAAGTAAGGGAAGGGAAAGGTTAAGATCAAATATCTACTATTATAATTGAAGACTATTCTTGTATTGTTTCATTTCAGAAGTCACAATGAGAAAACTGAAAAGAGCTCAGTAACCTGCCCATGGTAACTGTATTAATTAGGTTTCCTGACACTTGTAACATAAAAGAGGAGAAGTTTATTTGGCTCACAGTTTTAAAGGATTCTGCCTACAGGGGGCTGCCTCCAAGGCAAAACGGCATGCCACAAAGCTTTGCCAGAGGAAAACTGCTTAACCCTAAATAGTTGAGAAAAAGAATGGAGGAGCCAGGACAAGAACACCCTTTTAGGTCACACCTCCAGTGACCCACCCCTCTGAGCAGTCCCCACCACCTAATAGCACATTCAACTATGAATACATCAATGTATTAATACACTAATGAGTACATCAGCCCCCCGTGATCTAACCACCTTCCTGTAAGTCCCACTTCTGAACACATGAGACTTTTGGAGGACATTTTAGACCTAAACCATTACAGTCACACAAGTTAGTCTTCATTCCACTACATTCCGGCATGAATGAGGATTAAGGAAGTAGAGACAGAGACTGGGAGTATGAATAGTTCTTCCCAGAAGAGTGGTGGAGAAACAAAAGATGAAGCAATAATGCACAAGGACACAAAACAATAAAAATAAGGCTCGACTCCTTGAAGCCTGCCCTAAATAAAGAATTCTCAAGGGACCCCAAAACCCTGTCCCCTGTCCCAGAGATTCGTCTTTCTCTTGAGAATCTCTCACATGGCTATGGCTCCATCAAAGCCTCCTCTGGTCATTTTGCCATTTATATCTGAGGTACAAGATGACATGAGAGGACAAAAGGCACTTCTTAACATCAATTGAACAATTAAATCAAAGCCCAAATGGACTTTTCCAAAGTAAAAGCAGTGTTCTCAAACCCTTCAAGGTCATAGAAAATATCCTAAATACTAATTTAAATATAGAGAACCCCAGGGAATTTAGATTCAGAAGTTCTACACTGAGGATCTGGAAAGAGGTATTTTACAGTAATGCCAATGATACCTAAATTCCTGCAGGTTTGAGTACCACCGTGCTGGCAGGTAACAAGGAGTAACCCACTAGCATGAATCTTTACAGCCTGGAATGTAACAGAAGGCCTTGTCACCCAGCCCTGCCCGTCTAAGTTTCATGCTGTCTGGTACGTGAAATCTATGCTCAACTCCTTGGGAAAATCTTGGCTCAGTAGGGGCAATCCCTTTCCCAAATTTTAAGGTGGAGGAGAAGAAGACTCCTTTCATTCTTAGTATTATTCAAAGACTAGGCTGTTCTTAACTAGCATACTTAACTAACTATACAGTAGTAAACCATGTATAACGAAGACAAGGTCTGGCTTTGCTCATCCGATCTACCTCTTTCTTGTCCCTCCAGCATAGCTGGCAACGTGGTGGCAGCGAGCTGTCTCTTTCTGGTCTCTTGGGTATCACCAAGGTTAGTCTTAAGTAGGTGGTTGTTACATCCAAGTTCACCTGGGGAGGGCCTAATCCTCTGGGCCCAGACTTACCCTGGTTTGGCATCTTTCATTCTTACACATTCACTCCCAGTTTGGATAGCCACTCTAAGGGTGAAACAGCAGAGCTAGCAAAACACACCACCACATAAGAAGTAGTTTGCTGGCAATTAACGTAATTACTTTCATTCATCAAGAAAATCATTCTGACACCACATATATCATTTTAGTCAGTCTCACAGCAACCGCACAAGGCAGTTTTGGGGGTGTGAATTTTGCCAGTGAGAGAAACATTAAGGACTTGACCAACTGAGAGACAGATATGGATTCAAATTTCCCTCTGTGAGCCCCTAATTTCTCCTCTTAAAAAGGCCGACCTGCCTCCTCATGGGCTATGCACATGCCACACACCAATTTCTGACTAGGTTGAGAAATAGGACTTTACCAAAAAAGTCGATCAGTTTCAACATCAAAGCAGTACTCTGAATATTCATATAAACTTGAAAATAGAAATCTACTTTCTACAGCTGTGTGTATAATTCAGCCCTTGTTTCTGTAACCTAGTTGAAGGAAGGAACACTTCCAAAAGAAGCAACCAAGCCTGGAAAGGAACAGTTTGACTCAAATGAATCCAACAGATTAGCAAATGGAAAACAACACTGAGGAGCAAATAGTCATCCAAGTCATCCCTAAGGAAGCTAAAGATTGAAACGCGAGCCAGAAAAATGGACGGCTGAGAATCTCAGCTTTATATCTGCATAGGTTTAATCTTCTAAATTAGTTGTTCTTCCAAAAAAGGTATCTTAGTTACAGCCTTTGGAATTTTTTCATTTAATATTTTAATTCCAAAAGCACCTCCTTAGTTCATTTTCTTAAAAACAAATCATATACAGTCTTAAGAGACCATTGATCAATAACCCTAATCTCAACCCTCTACACTGTGATGGATTTGGGGTTTTTTTTGATCTTCCAGATGTTTTTTGTTTTTGTTTTTGTATTGTTTTCAGTACCGGGGATGGATGGAGCCCAGGGAATTGTGCATGCTAGGCAAGCACTCTACCACTGAGATACTTCCCCAGCCCTGTTCCATATGTTTTGTATTCAGAAAATTATTTGTCTGTCTTCTGCCTTTTCCAATAAAGCTTCCAATAAGAAATATTTTCCATCCTCTTAACAACAGGAAGCTGCTAACTGCTCACAGACAGGAAGCTCCAAGGGGGTTGCTGTAACTCCTCTCTCCTAGCTCTTCTTTCATCATATTTGTGGTTATTAGCAAAGGCCCTGGAGTCGCACCACTGCATGAGAATCTTGGCTCCATTACCTGCCAGCTGAGTGGGTTCAAGTTCATTCACTCACTATTTTTTCAGCAACATTTGAGCCTTTCGCTCTCCTTTCATGGTCACCATTGAGCCCCACCCGCTCCTAACTTGATACTGAATCAGTCTCCCTGCAGCAACACCTGCCCTTCTACACAATTTCATCTCTGCTCTGCTCATTTCTCTCCCATATTTCCAACAGCTCAAGTCCAAGTCCCTGGGTGTGTGTGTGTGGTGGGGGAAGGTGGTGTCTGTAGGTGCTACAAGTTTCTCTTTGGTTTGCCCTCTCCTCAATCCATGCCCAAGACCTCTCTGACTTAAGCTTACTTGACTGCTGTCTTCTCTCTTCTCTATCCAGTTTGGGTTTCCTTATTATTCCTCAAACATGAAAAGCATGCTTCTTCTTTAGAACTTCTGCATTTGTTCTTCTCCCCTTCCTGGAATGTTCTTCCTCTAGAATCCACTGGGCTCATTCCCTCTTAAGTTTCTGCTCAAATGTCACTTTCTCAGGAAGGCCCTCCTATTAAAAATAATGGCCCTGCACTGCCATTTTGACATTCCTTAATCTCTTTTCCTGGTTCATATTCCTCCCTATTGCTTATTTTACCTAAAATACTAGGTATTTCTTTGATTATTGTTTCTTTCTGCTAGAATATGAGTGTGGTGGATTGATAAATGGTGGTCAACTTGTAATACCAGCTGAACTGACTCAGCATGGTGCTGAGTATGGATGGCCTATCTGAGGATCGCTGCCAACATCAAATGGAGAACCAGTGAGGAAGAGTTTAGTAATGTGGGTTCTCCTTGTTGTTGTTGGTCCTCTGTGGTGTTTCTGGTCCTCCCATTGCTTGGTTCTCCTGAAGGAGACTGTTGAGCTTTTTTCCTGATATGAACTTGGCTGTTCTCATGGTCAGAGAAGCTCGGGACCTTGTCACTGAAAACAGCTGTGGATCGCTGTGGGGGAGCTCTGGTTCTTACTTTGAGCATTGCTTCTTGGCTCCAGAGGGGAAGATGGTGTGCTGTACAATCTTCTGGAGAAGCTTGTCACACTGGCTTCCTGAAATGAACTTGGCTGTTCTGTCAGAGGAGCTCAGGACCTCATTGTCGCTCAGGATGGCTGTGGTACTTTTCAGGAGAGCCCTGATCCTTATTTTGAGCATCATTTTCTGGATCCACTGCGGAACCTTCAGCCTGCTGGTGTAGATCCTTCATCCCACTGGCACAGACTTTTGAGCTTCCACCACTGATCTTTGGGCCTTCACAGTGCAGATCCATGAAACAGATTTGCATGAGAAATCATCGTGGGCTCTAGGTCTTCAGCTGGGCTCAAGCAGGAGGCTGCTGTGGGATCTTGGCCCTCAGCAGGATTTTTTAGGGTCTTTAGTGTGTGGACAGATTTCCTGCAATTTTCGTACTTAACTTTTTGGGTGACTATTATAAAATAATACTATAAATTATGTGTCCTGTATGTAATTGTTTTTTCTTGCAATCCCTGACTGCAATAATGAGCTTTGCACAACAGCAATATATCAGCATCCAGAAGAGTGCCTGGCACATAGAAGACCCTCAATAAACATCTGCTGAATGAAAGAATGAAGAATTTGTGCTTATCAATCAGAAGCCTGACTCTATGGAGGAAGTCCTGGAAATGACTTTGGGTTTTATTTTATATGTGAAGGGAAGCAAATGGAGAATATATAATCTGATTTAAGGTTTGAACAGATCATTCTAGTCACTGTGAGGAGGGATAATTCTGTGGAGGGTAAGAGTGGCATGGGAAGGCAGTCTGAAGAGCAATAAAATGTCCAATCAAGGATAACAAGAAATTGAACTACAGTGAAAAAATGTTAATTTTTAAAATATATATTTGTAGCTATAGCTGGCAGACTTTGTTAGTAAGTTGGATAACGGGTTTTCAAGGGAAAAAGAATTATTACTGGAGCCCTAGGCCAGAGGCCTGAGTCTGGAGGTCTCCAGTGGACCAGGTTCTGCCATCTGTCACCTCAAGAGACATGAGTGGAGGTTGTGCAAAAAAGGATTTTATTATTCAGTATGACCACACTGAGAAACAGGGCAACTAGCACCCTAAGCCCTCTCTTAAGGGTTCTGACAAGTTTTGGGGTCACAGAGCAAATGGACAAAGTATGCATAGTCAAGCAGTCTTGATCAAACTGTGGCCTGGTTGATCATTATTTCTGCTTTGGTTTGTGAGGTCCTTCACTCATTCACAGAAAGTGGTTGCTCAGCCAGGCTTAGGGAGGCAGTCGTGATTCTGTCATAAAGTAATCCTTCTTGCTTAGGAGGCAGTCCCATCATGGGTGATCTACCTGCAAAGCTAGAATCTTGAAAATATCTTAGTTAGTCTTATCTTAGGACTTAAGTCATAAAGGGAGATGAGAAAAGTTAAATAGATTTAGGGATAATAAACTTTTCACTACCAGTTTTTATACAGACATTCTTTAAACAATTAACATGTCTACATATAGATTCCAGCAGGAATCTAAACCAAAGTTTAAAGTAGCAAAAGAAACACATATAAACATAAAAATGCCATTATTTTTTATCCTGTTTTCTGTTATCCATCGAATATTTTCAGGTCCAAGTAAAGAGTTACTGGTTTTTTCAGCAAAATCAGTCTCTAAGTTCCTGCAACAGAATTGAGGATAATTTCCAGGTTTGAACCCTGAATACTGACTCTCAATTTGTTTTTCTCTTTCATGATTACTGTGAGAAAGGAGGGAGAAGATGTAAAGAGCTCATGCAGCGCACATTGTACATCTTTAATAAACATTAGCTTTTATTGTTGCCCCAAAGAAAAATGTGTTTTCCCTGTTTCACTGATAAACAGGGTTACAAATAACCCCACAGAGACCAGGGTTGAGGGGAGTAACTTTTTCAAAGAGTGTATCCTCCCCTCTAGTGGGTACACTTTTACTCTTTTTAATGGAATACTTAACAGTGGTTTTGGAACATTTTACTTGCAAACAGATAAACAAAAGGATCCTTTATATTTCAAAAGACCTATAAGGTTCTTTTAGGTCGTGTTTGTCCATTCAGTACTTAGCAGGATTAACTAAAAGCTGAAATTACAAACGTCTGCTGATTAAAAGTCAATCAAAACATAAGATAAATTACATCTGAAATAATAATGATTTTTTAAAAACAGGCATTGACTGCTTTTGAATACTCCAGAAGCTAAAATACCACATTGTCCAGTTCAATACAGGACACCTGGCAATCCTATTTGTAAATGTAACTCAGCTTTCTGCAAAGCCAACACCCAGCCTTTCCTGGCTGCATTGGTCTGTCCTCATTTCCCCCTAAAAAACTTTTAAACTTGATACAGATAACATTCTGCTTCTGTTACAATTAGCAGCGTCTCTCAGTAGGTCATCTGGTTTCACAAGAGCTTGACTGGGGTACCCCCTATCTTTTTTCAAAACCTCCCAGTGATTGCCTCCAGGTAGCCTGTGAAAAGCTGCCTGTAGGGAACGTAGCAGCTGCTTGGAGTCCTTCAGGGACTTTCTTTCTAGCATTTTTCTCCCTGATTATTGACCTGAACCTCTTACTTCAGCTGAAAACCGGCCATTTTTCTCCAGCCCCAGGCAGGTTGGAGAAAAGTCCCTAAATCTGGGATCTCCTTTCTCCTGGCCCCACACACTGAACTCCTCGAATCCTTTAACTTTTTGGAAACCTGCAACAGCAACCTTAAATTTGAACTAGAACTAGAAGGATTTCCAAAGAATTTGACCCATGATTGAGCTGCCATGATTGGCAGCTTCTATTGTTTGGCTTTCTCTGTTCTCAGGTCTGGAAGACTCTCTTGCTTCTGAAAGCAGAGTCTAAGAACCAAAAACCTCCCCACAGAGGTTGTTAGAAATGCAGACCTCAGGCAGGATTCTGGCCCTAGTGAATTAGAATCTTCCTTTTAACAAGATCTCTAAGCTATTCCCAAACTTCTTAGGGCTTTCTTTTCCCACTGGCTAGGGAATTTTTAGAATTTTCAAGACAGAGTTTCATTAGGTAGTTCAGGCTGGTCTTGAACTCACTGTGTAGCCCAGGTTGACCTTGAACTCCCAGAACTGTCCTGCTTCAGCCTCCTGAGTACTGGGATTACAGGTGTGTGCCACCACATCTGGTTAAGAAGTTTTATATCTTGTCCTGTTTAAGGATCATTAATCTTCAGCATCACTATATTATCTTTACTTTCCAAAGAATACTGAGTTGTTTCCTTTAAGGATCATTAATCTTCAGCATCACTATATTATCTTTACTTTCCAAAGAATACTGAGTTGCTTCCTTGTCAACACCTTCTCTATCCGTTCCTTACATAAGGCCATCCTAGACTCCTCTGCTCCTGCTTTGACAGCAGCATTTCTTTAAGGGATATTTTTTGCTGTGCTCTTCCCCAAGTAGGACCTTTAATACCCATCAAACTGCTGCCTCTTCCATACCTGTCAGAGCTGCCTCAACTTTTCCTGGGAGGGCCTCAGAGCTGGGCTTTACTCCCCTGCCCAGGTGCTCCGATGGGGCCTGAGTGGGTCTCTCATGGGCCAGAAGTCTCTCTTTTCCCATAGCCTACTTTGCACAAATTTACTATCCTTTCTCCCCTTTCCTTCCAGCTGCACCCTTCAGACCCTTCAAACAGCTAAATGCAATACAGTAAAGGCTGCCTTTAAGTGGGAGACAGCCGGGGGAGATGAATGAGATGCTACCAAGAGACAGGCTTGAAGAGGGCCATAGTGGTTTAGAAGCAAGAAGAGAAGGAGGGTGGGGAACATACATTAAAAATGCTTTAAGCATTTGGTTCTCTGAAAGTCTGGGGATTTGAGTTTGGGACTATTATTTTTGAAGGTTTAGAAAATAATTTTTATGGACTGTAGAAATCAGAGCCTGGTCTGGAATCATAAGTTAAGACTGTAACAGGGACTTGGAGGCTAGGCATGCAGGTGCCCAGTGGGCAACTAAAAAGCAGGATAAAGCATGGCATTTCTGCCTCCATCTTTTTGTCACCTGTATTACCTTAAAAGTTTGGGTCAGATTCCTGCTCACCTCTGCAATTACGTATGTTAATCGGAATGTCTGTGTTACAAGGCTTACCAGCCTTAAATTTATCTAGCCTATCAGATCTCCTTTCAACACTTCAACACCAAGATAAGAATAACTCAAATAATTTTCAGAATTTGCAAGGATATCTAATTTCCAGCTTTTACAACGTCCAATTCCAGACCACCAGAGCTATGCCTAGAAGTCTCTGGCCATTGTGCTAAACCTATAATCACCTTGGGTTATGCAGAAAGCAGAACCTTGCTGATCTCCCCATGATGAAATCAACCCCCAAGCAATAAAAATTACCCCATGATGAGAATTGAAGATGCCCTCAGAGCAAGAGGTATCATTCATGATGGGAACCAAATTTCCCCTTCAAATGATGATGGGTCATATCACCTTCCTCACAGAACCAGCCTTGAGACACTGATCACCCAGACCAGACTTGACCAGGATTACCTACTCTGACAGCTATACAGCCTAGCAGTGTACACCCCTAATCCTAGCCTTTATTCTCCTTTTCTGTGAAACCCCAAAGCTTCTGTCAGTCCCTTCAAGTCAGATCTTGAATTCCTTCATATGTGTTTCCCAGAATGACCATGCTGATTAAAGCTCCACACCTGCTCTCCACCAATACTCCTCTCCTCGATTGGCATTACGGGATGGGTGGTCAAGCCTGGTCTATTGGGCACCCCAGAATCAGGGCATTTGCCTTAAAATCCAAGTAACAAGCTTTTTTGGCTATCAGTATGGTGGTCAGATTGATTAATGACACATTTTTTTCTTACTATTTTATTATTTCTTAAACAACTGATTTTCCCCAAAAAGATATATTAAAAGCTTGTTTCTAGGAAACACAGTCCCCTCCCCCATCTTGAGCAAGGACATGAGCTAGCAGGACTGTGCTGGAATTTGACATGAGCAGGCAGGCCTATACAGTATGACAGCCTCCCCACACACAGGGTGAGACCACCCATCAACTCCAAGTTGGGTCTACATTTTACTGCCCTTTCACAGGGGGCAGCTGAAGTGAGGACTAACCAAACAGCCTAAGCCTGGATGAGGACCAAGTGTGGGGACAGAAGGGTGCAAACAGACCCGTGACCATTGATGTCAAGCCCAACAGTCCATTAGAATCCACTCTCTATGACCTACATTCAGCAGAGACCAGAAGTCTGACCATATTTCTCATGCTTGGCTTGGATAGTACCCACAATGTAGGGTAAAAGGACAGAGGAACTTTTGGTGCTGAGAAAGCACCTCAAAAACCATAGACCCTAAAGCTAGATTGGGGAAATCATGACTAGATGAATGTCAAGTCTGCAGATCTTGTAAAGAAATCACTCATTCAAAAACAAAGGAATTTTTTCTTTGACTTGGTCTTTTAAAAAATTTTTTTAAAAATTATTTTTACCTTTCCTTCATTAGATTTGTTTTGGGTTTTATTTTTTTTCCCTCTTTCCCTCTTTTAGTTTCCTTTTTCTCCTTTTTTCACCTTTCAACTTTTTTCCACTTCCTTCTTATCTTTTATTTCCTATATTTTGCTCAGTTAATCTTTTTTTCTTGTTTGTCCTTTCCTGTGACTGTCCTCCAATACTAATTTTCTTTCACTCTTCAGTAGGATACCCTATCTCACTTTTCTCTCTTCCTTCTTATATCTCACTGATTAATTTATCAAGTTTTGCTTCTTTTGTTCTCCAGATTCCCACCCCACTGCCTTAACCAGTATAACTACTAATCTTTATGGATCTCCAGACAGCTACTTAACACTATTCTATTGTTGTTGAATACTTTTCTACTCTTAGGAGAGGAGAAGTTTTTCTATTTAGTAGATATTTACCATGGGTCAACAGCAGGTCAATACTGGTTTGTTTTAGTGTTCGTATTATAATTGTAGATCTCTTCTATGAGTAAATATTCAGTTTCTATTTGATGATATAATTGATGCTGGCTTTATTACTATTGCCAACATGACAGAGTTGTTGCTATCAATTGGTTCTCCTGGAATGCCAGTATCTTGATTGCTGTCTTAGTTACTTTTTCATTGCTGATATAGAATACACACCCAGAACCGGCACATGAGGTCTAAAATTTTGGCTGATGCAATTGGATTGGTGTTAATGTTGATCAAACTATGGCAGGTTTTATCATGTGCTATCTCATTGGGCCTTTACAACACTATAAAGATCATGATCCTCATTTAAAATTCAGAAATTTCAAATGTCTTAGTTACTTTCTTGTTGCTGTGACAAAACACCCAATACTCACAAGTTAAAGGAGGAAGGATTTATTTTAACTTATAGTTTGTAGAGGTTTCAGTCCATAATCATCTGGCTCCAAGGCAGAGGAGTATGGCAAAGGAGAAACAGTCCATGGTTTGGCAGGCAGGAAGCAGTACAACTCCTTTCCCTTTATATTTCATTCAGGCTATAAGCATATTGGTTGGTACCATACATACCCAGGGTGAATCATCCTTCTTCAGTAACTACATCACCCACACCCAGAACTATGTTAAACCAATCAGTGGAAATCTGTCAGGCCTGCCCTGAGAAAGCCTTTTAGAATAAATATGGTGCCCTCTACAAACAAAAGGAATCCAGGGTGCTCTCAGTAAACAACAATTGATGGTCATAAAAAAATTTAAGACTGAACCTGCAGTCTTCCTGATACTATAAGACCCAGCTTTATATGCATATCTGTGCTGAGCATCCTTGCAGCTTTGACCTCAAACATTCCATCTAGATTCCATCTAGTATACAACCCCAAACCCTATGTATACTTAGCCTCCCCTCCAGATATTCACTGATATTACTCTGATTTCAGCCTACCTATATGTAGATGGAATTAAATCTAGTCTTTCCTACAGTCTCAGTCTCCCAGTGTTTCTTCAGTGCTGTTAATTAACATAATTCAGTTATCACACTCACAATTCATTACCACATGCCCAGGATCCAGCAACTACCCCAAAGTCCTACCTATGAGTACATGAGGCTTTGAGGACATCTAGATATAGGCCATAACATTCTGCTCATGGCCCTCAAAAAGACTCATGAATATTCCTTTATGCAAAATGCACTTAGTCCATCTCTGAGAGTTGCCAAAGTTCTAACAGTTTCAGCATTGCTACAAAGTTTAAGTCCAAAGTCTCCTCTGTGATTTAAGGCAAACTATTACTTGGAAGCTCTTATAAAAATCAAAATAAAGTTAAATGCTTCCAACATACAGTGGAGCAAGATATTTAAAAAAGGTACAAGTAGAGGGACAGAAAGGAACAGGACTGAAGCAAGACCAAAATCTAGCAGTGCAAACATTAAATCCTGTAGTTATATGTCTAATACCTGCGGCAATTCATGGCAAGATGTGAATTCCAAAGAAGTGGCTCCACCCCTACAGCACTGTCAGTGATTGTCGCTTTCTTGGCTTCTCTCTTGGGTTGGTTTTGTTCACTTTTTGCTATTTTCCTAAGACAATCCACATTCCTGGCTTCTACAAACATCTGGGGTCTACACTGCACTTTTAGCTTCACATTCACAGCTTCACATACTGCCCTCTCAGGGCCACACTGCCTTGACCTCCCAGGCCTTCTTCTGAAATCTGGGTGGAAGACTTCCTGATCCCACAAATCTTGCAGTCTGCAAGCACCTAAAACAAACACTAGGTGGATTATGCTAAGGTCTTTCATCAACTGGAGCAGTGGCCAGGCTTCCTTCTCTCTTGGTTGTAGGGGCTGAAGTCTGGATTGCTGAGCACTATGAGGTAAAAATTCCCTAGGTCAGTGTCATTGGAATGTGGCGCCCTAGGGTTCTCTTCTCAAAGTGAAGTCTTCCACTGTTGTAATTTTGTGGGTGCAAAGGGCAGAGATCAGCTGGTTATTGTGATGCCCTCAAGCCTTCTTTTCTATTGCCCTATTCCACTGTACACAGCTTTTATTGCTAATCTTTTCAGCAACAAACTCCTCTGTTCCATCTTTGTATGCCATAACATTATTGGAGCTTTCTTTCTGGCCAGACTAAAAATGTTTTTGGTCATTCTGCTGGGCCATTTGCTCTTGATTCACAATATAAATTTGGCTAAAAGCCCCCAACAGTAACCAAGTCATCACCTCAATAGTTTACTGACTTGCAATTTCTGTTTTCTTTCTTTCTTTCTTTCTTTTTTCTTTTCTTTCTTTTTTTTTTTTTTTGTTTTTCTTTTTCTTTTTGGTACCAGGGATTGAACTCATAACCTTGTGCTTACCAGGCAAGCACTTGAGCCACAGAGCTAAATCTCTGGCCCTGGCTTACAATTTCTTCTGGCAGATTAATTAGTGTGCTGCACTTAATGTCAAACTATGGCAAAATCTCTGGTTGTGGGCAAAATTTAGACAAATTTTCTACCAAAGCATAATGCAAGTGGTCTGGAGTCCAACTGCCAACAAAGTCTTTCTTCTTAACAGAAACCTCCTGAGCCTGGTCTTTACCATCTGCATTTCTATCAGCATTCTAGCTTTATAAGCTTTGACCAGAATCTCTCAAAAATTTCACTCACAGCATTCTAGGGCTGCTTTTCCAACCAGCATCTCCAAATCTTTCCAAACTCCTCCCACAAGCCAATTCCAAAGGCTTCTGAGCCACACATCCAGGAAGCATCACAGTAATGACCCCGCTTCTCTGGTACAAAAATCTGTGTTAGTTACTTTCTCATTGCTGGGACAAAATACAATAATACCTCAGTTCACAAACACTTCTGTTGAGGAACGATTTGGTTCACAAATGGAAGCATTTGGCAAAATTCTGCTTCAGTTTGCAAACTCCATGTTGGGTCACGTTAAACCTTATGGAAAAATTTGATTCACTTCACGACCAAGCATGGCAGAAGGGCATGGTAGAGGAGAAACAGTTCATGTTGTGCAGCCAGGAGGAAGCATACAGGGAGCCTTCCTTTGCCTTTTAGGCCATCCAAGCGAAAAGCCTATTGATTGGTGCCACCCACACCCAGGGTGGCCTTCCCACTTTCCACACCCAGAGCTATGTTAAAAAAAATCAGTGAACTAATCCAGTTATCACACATCCATAATTTAGTATTTCATGCCCATGATCCAATCACCTCCCAAAAGTCCCATCTGTGAGCACATGACACTTGAGCAGGACGTGTAGATATAACCCATAATGACTGCCGTGGCACAATTCTGTAAGCACATTCACAGTAACAATAGTGTGGCACACTTCTAGTGAACTGGGTACTGGACTGCAAACTCCTATCCCAGTGGAGATGGTTGGATTCTAGGACTGAAGCAAAAGCCCATAGTTAGTCATGCTCAGAGAACACCACTGAAAATGGGCATCAACTAAAGAGGCTTTTATGGTACAAACAAACTTTTCACTACAATAAGCCCACAAGTCTCAACATAAAAGAAGAGGGAAAAAAAAAGAAAGACAAGAAGACAAGCCAGCATAATGTCTCCCAAAAACTCCCAACTCCCCCAAAGCTGATCCATGGGGCACTGAAGCAGAGGAAAGCAAAAGCCACACACCCAAATTATTTGAAATGATATGAGGGGAGATAATCATCACAAGATATCTGGCAAACTCAGAAGAAAATGTAAGTAAGAAGATATTGAACTGAAAAACCAAAGAAGCAAGCAAAAATGATTAAGTGTACATAAGACACTAATAAAAAGCTAGAAGAGCTAAACAAAATAATGAAAAACATGATAACCAACATAGAAAAGAGTTAAGAGTCCATAAAAAGGTTCTTTATTTAATTCAGGAGATTAAAAAGTCCATCAAAAGTATGGGAAGTAGAAGTGATCAATGAGGACAGAGTGTCAGAACTGCAAGATATGGTTGTTGTCAGTGAACAATTAATGATAGAAGCCTGAAGAACAATGAGAACATGAAAAATAGATCCAACAGTTCCTGGATGATGAAAAGAAGACTAACTTACAATTAATTGGAATTAATGAAAAAATCAAAAGACAGCACAAATACCATAAAAAACCTGTTTATTAAACTAATAGTGGAAAATTTTCCAAATATAATTTAACATACAGATAATCAAGGCACATAAAGCCCAAACAGCCATGATCAGAAAAGAAACTTCTCTGCAACACAACATAGTGAAACTCTTGGAAATAAGAACAGAATTTTTTTTTTCAGCACCAGGGATTGAACTCACAACCTCGCGCCTGGCAGACAGGTGCTTAAGTCAGTGAGCCAAACTCCCAGCCCTGGTTTTTTGAGGCAGGGTCGCACTATGTAGCTCAGGTTGGCCTTGCGCTCGCGTTGTAGCCCAAGCCGGCCTCGAACTCACAACGCTCTTCCTACCTCAGCCTCCCCAGGGCTGGGATTAAAGGCGTGTGCCACCACACCTGGCTAAGCACAGAATCTTAAAAGTGGTTAGGAAAGAATAATGAATCATAAAGTTAAATCCATAGAATTACAACAGACTTTTCAACACAACCCCTAAAGGTAAGGAGACTGTTATGGTTGATACACTGTGTCAACTTGAGAAGTTCAGAAGTTTAACAAAGAAACTCAGCAGGGAGCCAGGGTTCTTACTTTGTAAATATCCTCAGCCTGTGCAAGAGGAAGGAAAGGAGATTTTGTGTGTGCTACACCCACCCTGGAATGGTGGGGGATGGCCTGTGTACAATATAAGGGAGGAAAGAGGCTTGCCCCCTCCTTTTGCTCTGGTTACTTCTGTTTGCTGCTGCCTTGAAGTGTTGCCCCAGTGCCTTGCCACCCTGCCTTGGAGCCAACTGATTATGGACTGAAACCTCTATAAACAATGAGCTAAATAAACCTTTCCTTCCTTCATTTTGGGTGTTGGGCATTTTGTCCCAGTAATGAGAGAAAAGTAACCAAGACAGATTTTGGTACCACTGGAGTAGGGTCGTTGCTGTGACTGTACCTAACTATGTGGTTCAAGAACCTTGGAAATGGCTTGTGGGAAGAGTTTGGAAAGGTTCAAAGACAATGCCTGAAAAAGTGGTGCTGGAATGCCTTAGGCTGTTCTGCATGGGAGATTCTGGTCAGAGCTCAGGAGACCAGAAGACTGATAAAAAGCCTGCCAGTAAAGACCAGGCTTAGGAGGTTTCTGATGGGAAGAAGGACTGCATTGTTTGTTGGCTCCAGATGATATGTGTTGTGGCTCAGCAGAAAGTTTGTCTTCATTTGGCTCATGTCCAGAGACTTTGCCTGAGACTGAGATTAAGGGCGGTGGCCTGATTAATCTGGCAGAAGAAATTTCAAGGCAGTCAAATGTTGAGGCAGCTATTGTTGGGGGCTTTTAGCCAGATTTATGTGGCAAGTCAAGAGCAAAGAACCCAGCAGGATGATTTAAAACACTGAGTTTGACCAAAAAGGAAGCTCCAGTAAAGCTGTGGACCATAAAGGTAGACCTGAGATCTCAATAGCTAAGGAACAAAATAATAAAGAAAAAAGATGGCCTGCAGGCATCACGAGAAGAGGCAGCAGGTCCCCACGCTTTGTAGTCTCAAAACTGCAAAAGTGAAAGACTTGGCTTGGAGGAGAAATCCAGAGAGCACCATGTTTCAGAATGGTGACAACAGCCACACCAAGTTCCAGGATGGCAGAGGCGTAGAGAATCTGTTCCTCACAATCAGGTTCAGAGTGCCCAGTGATCCAGGCACTTGACCCCTATAACCAAGAGGGAGGAAAGTCTGGCTGCTGCTCCAGCTGGCAGCAGACCTTGGCATTATCCACATGGCACTGGTTTTAGGTGTATATGGAATGCATAAGTTCTGGGGTTAAAAGGCTTTCACCCTGATTTCAGAAGGCCTAAGAGGCCAGACAGTGTGCCCCTGAGAGGGCAGTGTGTGAAGATGTGAGTGTAAAGCTTAAGATGCAGGAGTTTGAAAAAACCAGGAGCATAGATCATCTAAGGAAAGCTGCAAGGAGGGAGCAAAGCCAGCTAAGGAAAAACCCGTGGGATCTGTAAACACCAGAAGAACCATAGGGGTGGAACCACACAAGCCCTTTGGAGCTCACAATGTGCCACAGATTGCTTCAGATGCTGGACATGGAAGTACTGGGCTTAATGTTTGTCTTTCTATATTTTGGACATTCTTTTGTCCCAATTCTTTTTACTCTCCTATTTGTAACTTTTGGAATGAAAATGTTTATCTTGTGCCATTGTACATTGGAAGTGTTTAACTTTGTTTTCATTTGTACAGGTGTATGCAACTAAGAGTTTACTTTTTATCTTGAAGACTTGGGACTTGAACTTTTCGGAAATGCTGGAAACTATTAGGACTTTGGCAACTCTTGCAGATGGACTAAATGCCTTTTGCATAAAGGGATGTGCACAAGTCTTTGGGGGGCCAAGGACAAAATGTTAGTTTCTAATGTAATATAATGTTGATAGAGTTAATGCTGGTTCTTAAGGATTGTTAAACCTGTACTATAATGCTCAAGTTGTGAAAGGCTAAGAATAAGCATGCCTTTGTATCTGGAGGCTGGTTTAAAAATATGTCTGGTTGCCAAGTTGAGGAGGGGTGGATTTTTATGGTTGATACACTGTGTCAACTTGAGAAGTTTAGAAGTTTAAAAAAGAGACTCAGCAGGGAGCCAGGGTTCTTACTTTGTAAATATCCTCAACCTGTGCAAGAGGAAGGAAAGGAGATTTTGTGTGTACTACACCTACCCTGGAAGGTGGGGGGGGTGGCCTGTGTACAATATAAGGGAGGAAAAGAGGCTTGCCCCCTCCTTTTGCTCTAGTTGCTTCTGCTTGCTGCTGTCTTGAAGTGTTACCCCGGTGTCATGCCACCTTGCTTGGAGCCAGCTGATTATGGACTGAAACCTCCATAAACAATGAACCTTTCTTTCCTTCACTTTGGGTGTTGGATATTTTGTCCCAGCAATGAGAGAAAAGTAACCAAGACAGACAGCTTGGAGTGAAGTGTTTCAAGCCTTAAAAGAAAACAATTTCTAATCCGGGCTGATATATCCTACAAAACTATCTTTCAAAATTGACAGAGAAATAAGATATTTTCATGATAAAGAGCACCCAAAAACATTCATGACCACCAAACCAGCACTTCAAAAAAATTCTGAAGGATATCTTGAAAAGAGACAATGAAACTAACAATGACAAAATGTCCAATAGAATGAACACACCAGGTAGGGTGAGCAGTTAAGTAGAAGGGAAGGATATGGAATCAGCAACAGGAATATAAGACAAAGACAGGAATAAGCCAATAGCTATCAATAATAAGTCTCAATGTGTATGTTCTCAATTTGAATAGAGGTTTCCAGGAAGATGGCATAGTGGTAAGAAGCGGCAAATCAGCCTCTTTAAGATTTGGAATATAGACACTGGAAAATAACTTGGGGGAAGGAAGGAAAGACAGAGGTAGATTCCTAGGACCCAGAAAGAACCTGAAGGGAAAACTGGAGCCTACAGAGAAACTGAAAAGAAACCATAACGCAGAAGAAGGAAGGGCAATTAGCACTTTCTCCCTGGCTCCTGGCTCATGGTATGAGAAAGAAGACTGAATCTAAAGAGGCACTGTGAAGGTGGTGACTCCAGAAAACTCCAGGGAGAAATGAACTAGTGGAATGGAAGAGTGGACTATGACAACTGGTGAGTGACCCCAGTCCAAATGACTGCTGTGTCCCCTGGAAAGCATGCTTGGTCAGACATTATTTTACAAGGGGTCAAGGAGACCAGGGACTCAGAGCATCCATGGACTGGTTTCATGTTAAGGCTTCTCACATTAAACTACCAGAGTGACTGGATGAGGGACAATCCTAAGAGATGCCCATGGTCAAGGACCTTTAGGCAGGCCAGCAAGAGACATGCAGAGTGTTATAAGTTAAACAACCCAAGCCCCAAACCCACAACAAGACATCAGGCTCAGCATGGATCTGGGCCCTAACCACCTCATTTGTCTACCAGCAAGAGTAGAAGCACACCATGAATTGGACATTGCTGCAACTATAGATCACATGCTTTAAATCACAGAGAATTTTGTTTTAGAGATTTGTTCATTTTTCATTTTTTTCTGCTTTTGTTTCTTTGTGAGAATGAACATTGTTTATAGTTTTTTGTTTTGTTTTGTCCCTGTTTTTGCTTTTCATTCTTACCTTTCCTCATGTCTCCTTTACAAATTTCCTAAACCTCAGTAATCTTCCTCTATTCCTCAGCCTTATTATTAATCTCCTTTTCTTCTTTTGTCTACTTTTTCCTCTTCTCCCTTTTAATTTTCTCCATTAGGGTAAAACTGCGCTACTAGATGGATATTTACTGTTTATAATTTTCTGATTTGTCTCAGATTTTGTTATATAGCTATAAATCTTACACACAGGGTTAAAATGGCAAATTATTAGTTATCACAGGTTGTCATTTTCCACTCTGTGTTTGATGCTAATACTTTAGCCAATGTGACATAGCTGCTGTGATCAACTGATCTTCCTTGAATATCAATACCTAGATTGGTTGGGGATATGAACAATACTACAGTTCAGTACCAAAGAACTGCATTCTAAACCAAACAGGCTGTAACTTTTCATCCCTAATAAACAGAAGAAGCAGGATCCTGAGACAGACCCAAAGGCTATGAGCCAGCCAGCTATGCCTGGAAGACATGTCTTAAAAGTAGTAATTTCTTAAAGAAGTCTTGATACAAGTAATAAAGATACCTGCTATAAGCAATTTACAAGTATCAATTCAGAAAACAAATAAACAACAAAAAATAGAAAATGAGAAAACACAGAAGAAAGATGCAACCCCAGATCTCCAGCTTGCCAAAAGCAAATCCAGGGAACATTGAAGTGGAAGACCTAAAAAGCCAACCAGCTAAACATTCTGAAATGGTAGTAGAAAAAGTAATAAAGCAGATGAATGAGTCTCTAGAAAAAAAGAAACACAGAACAGAAATAGAAATTATTACAGAAATAATTACACAGATACCTAAGGAGATGTTGACCATAATGAAGGACATGGTTAGTGAATCTAGAGCAGATACAGATTAAAAAATAGAGGAGCTTAGGAAAGGGATAAAAACCTTGAATGCCCAACATGAGAAAGAACTGGATTCCATAAAACACATTCAAACATATTAGGGAGATTAAAATTTCTATTGAGATATATGCAGGGGAATCAATCAATGTGAAGAGAGAATATCAAATTTAGAAGACAGAGCTGTGATTAGTAATCATCAAACGAAAGACTTAAAAATAACAAGAGACCATGGGAAAATCCAACAGCTGCTAGATGATACTAAGAAGAATAACATAAAATGAATTAAAATAATGAAAAAATCAGAAAACAGCACAAAGGACATCTTAAAAAAAAATGAACAGAGTAATAGTGGAAAACTTCCCAGCATAGAGATGGATTTTTTTTTTTGTGTGTGTGTGTGTGTGTGTGTGTGTGTGTGGCACCAGGCGTTGAACTCACAACCTCATGCCTGCCAGACAGGCACTTAAGCCATTGAGCCAAACTCCCAGCCCTAGTTTTTTGAGGCAGGGTCACACTATGTAGCTCAGGCCGGCCTTGCGCTTGCATTGTAGTCCAAGTCGGCCTCAAACTCACAATGCTCCTCCTACCTCAGCCTCCAGAATGCTGGGATTAAAGGTGTGCACCACCATGCCCAGCTTGAGAAAGAATTTGATACACTGATAAGTGAGAAATATAGAACTTCAATTAGCCATGATCATAAAAAAACTGCACTAAGACATAAAATAGTCAAGATTTCAGAAATTCAACACAGGAAAAGAATATTAAAAGGTGTTAGAGAAAAGAAACAAATTACCTATAAAGGAAAATCCATCAGAATCACAGCAGACTCCTCAGCACAAACCCTTAAGACAAGGAGAGCAAGGAGTACTTGAGGCCCTAAAAGAAAACAACCTCTAAGTCAGACTGATGTATCCACAAAATTATCTTTGAAAGTTGATGGAGAAATAAGGTACTTCCATGATAAAAAATACCTGAAGAAATTATGAATACCAAACCAGCACTCCAAAAAGTTCTGAAAGATATCCTAGAAAAACACAATGAAAACAACAATTCTGAAAATTCCAATAGAATGAATCCATCAGGCAAGGCAAGCAATTAAATAGGAAGAAAAGAAAGGTGATCAACCACAGGAAAATATATCGACAAGGACAAGTCCATACCTTTTAGTTATAACCATCAGTGTGAATGATCTTAGTTCATCAATCAAAAGAAACAGATTGACAGAATGGATCAAGAAACAGTATCAACAATATGTGGCATACAAGAAACACATATAAAAAAGTAACTCATAAACTGAAAGTCAAAGGATGAAAAACAATACTTCATGCAACAAGAACCCAGCAAAAAGCAGAGGTACCTATTCTACTGTAGACAAAGATTTCAAGTCAAGCCTGATCAGAAATGACAAAGGTCACTACACACCTGCTAAAGGAACAAACCAAGAGGAAGAGATAACAATCATAAATATATTTGCACCCAATACTGCCACACACAACATACATAAAACAAACACTAATGGATATGAAAAATCAGGTAAGAACTAATACAATTATAATGGGGAACCTCAACACTCCACTGTCACAAATAGATCAACTAGATAAAAAAAAATCAACAAAGAAATACCACAGCTGAACCAAACCTTTGAATAAATGTACTTAGTAGATATCCAGAGTGTTTTACCCAATAAAAACAGCATTCTTCTCAGCAGCACATGGGACCGCAATACACACTAACTTATAGAACATGCAGAACATAACACTGGGTTACATAAACACGTACCACACTTTCCTAATGATAACCTCATTAACGTTGCAGTAGTCAACTGTGCATCTCAGTAGCTGTACCTGAAGGATACAGGAAGCAATCTTTATGTTTACCCACTTGGTACAATGAACAACAAGGTATGTGTACATGTGTGAAAGTGTCAAACTGGAATTTTTACACACACAGTGCTCCACGTAACATTTATTATGTATGTTGCCCTGAGCATTAAGGATGGTAAAATACACCTACACCAGTCATCTGTTACATAAATGTGCTGGACCTAAGGAAACGAGGACCCCATCTGTGTATTCATCCATTTGGCAGATGAATGGCAAGGTGTGTACAGGAGCTCCAAAGCAACAACAGGTATGCATTTAGGAATTTTTTAAGTTTAAATTTTTCTCGTAGAAGTAGCACAGATCTGGAAGTTTTGGAAGCAGTCAAAAGTGAATCATAGCCATGTGTGGTGGCAAACGCCTGTAATCCCAGCACTCAGGAGGCTGAGGCAGGAGGACTGCCATAACTTCTAGGTCAGCCTAGGCTACACAATCGAGCTCAAAACCAGACTGCACTACCTAGTGAGACTCTATATCAAACCTCCCCCCGCCAAAAAAGTGAATCATCATGTGACTCCTGTTATGGAAGATGATGATGACTTTGATGTTGGCCATGTGAGCCAAAGTTCCTATGACAGTGAAATGGAGCAAGAATCGACTGATACAGACACAGGGAATGAAGGCCTTCCTGATTCAGATGATGAAGAATTCGGATGATGAGAAACAGCAATGTTAGTACATATTTGACTAGTTGAAATGGAACAAAATGGTCACAGAACTAATGGACTGATCCAATGTTAGAACCAAGTCCAAAAATATCGTGAGGATCTTGGAAGGAAACCTAATAGACAGAACGCCAGCACTGCCATTTAGTGTTGGAAACTGTAACAGACAAAATGCTATAAGATGTTGGAAAATACACAAATGATGAAATACAAGTAAAACATTTTGTATGCACTGATAGCCCACTAAGAAACGTGTTTATTTTGACACCTCACTAGCTGAACTGACAGAATTCATACGTCTACTGTACTTAGGAGGGGTTTCTCATGGAAACTGCAGGAATGTAAAAGACTTATGAATATTAAAGACTTATTAGTGTGGGCTTGAGGTTTGTAGGATATCAATGACACTGAGGAAATTTGGATTCTTTCAGAATTGCCTGAAGTTTAATGACAAAATCACTAGCCAAGAAAGAAAAAGAACTGATTATCTGGCTGCTATCTGCTCATTGTTTGAGTTTTGTTTCAAAATGTCAAGCAATTTACACACCATCTGAATACATGACTATTGATGAACATCTTGAGGCATTTCATGTTCACTGTAGGTTTAGGCAATATATGCCAAAAAAGCCTTCAAAACATGGTATAAAAATATATACCCTGGTAGATGGAAAGACATATCATACTTTTATTTTAGAAATTTATACTGGAATTCAGCAACCAGGCCTAACCCTAGCCCTGAATAATCATTACGGTGGTGTTGTGTTTATGGTTGGGGAGAAGGCAGGTGACTCACACAACTTCCTAGTTTTACATTTAAGGAAACATGGATAATCATTATTGTGATGTGACATTTACAGTGAAAGGGAGGAGAAGCAAGTGACTCAGCTCCTTGTTTCTAACTGTACTAAAACTTCGACAAAACTGGTCTGAGATGGAAACTTTTTACAACAAAACCAAAGGCAAAATATGTGGTGCTAATGAATTATGTAGATGTCACTAGAAACACAAAGAGTTGGCCAATGGTAGTATTTTACTCAATCCTAAATATGTGTAGCATAAATAGTTTGATAGTTTAAAAGGAAACAAATACAAAATATCACAGAAAATTTTTCTTAGAGGATTGGGACTGGAACTCGAGAGCATTTACAGCAAAGAACAAAATATTTCTGCCCAAGGAACTTTGCAAAAAAAAATTGTGGAGCACACTGGTGAGCTGACAGGTGAACAGGCAGACACAGTATCACAAAAACCTACTATGACAACAGGAAAACTGTGCCCTATTAAAAAGGACAGAAAAACAAAACATATTTGCTATCAGTGTAAGCAACACTTGTGCATGGAACATGCAGTTGTCATGTGTGTAGATTGTCTTGGGTGTGACAGTTGAAGGAAAGATTATTTCTGTGGTAGACTTTTGTTTGTATTTACATTGTAGCTCACACAGGTTTTTCTTTCTGATGTTATCTTTCAGGTTTTGTAAGTAAACAGCCCATGTGAAAATGTTGATGTCTGGTCTAAGCACTCATTACATATTTGATATTTAACTTTATTTATATCTTTTTTCTTTGCTAGGTGCACATAGTATAATGTAGTAGGAAGCTCCTCACAGAACAGAAAGACAAGAGAGGTGACAATAATGGCCACATAGGAAAGGAAAGCTAAGCACATGTGCTGTCAGTGTAAGATGTGTGCATGGAGCATGCAGTTGTCATGTGCAAAGACTGCCTTGGGTGTGACAAATGAAGCAAAGATTATTTTTGTTGTAGAGTTCTATTGGTGTTTTCATTGTAGCTCATACAGAAATGTATTTCCAACATTATCTTTTAGGTTTTGTAAGCAAGTACATAGCTAATGTGAAAATGTTGATGTCTTCTAAACTCATAATACATATTTAGAATTTAATACTTTATCTTACTGATATTTTATATTCCTGTTAACTGCACATTGTATAATATAGTAAGAACCTCCTGACAAAACAGCAAGACCAGGGAAATGTCAGGTATATCCTACAAAAAAGACAGGAAAGCAAAACACATGTGCTGTTAGTGTAAGTGATACGTATGTATGGAACATACTGTTGCCATGTGTGAAGACTGTCATAGGTGTGATAATGGAAGTAAAGATTATTTTTATTGTAGAGTTCTATTTGTATTTTCATTCTAGTTCATATAGGAATTTATTTCTAATGTTATTTTTTAGACTTTTTAAACCAAAAACCAGTCAATGTTGAAAATTTGGTGCTTTTTATAAACAATAAATATTAAAATTTCAATACTTCATCATAAAATTTTTTCCTCTTAAGTACCCAGTGTTTAACATAATAAAACCACAAAAATTAAAATTAGTAATTCATCGTAGAAATATTCTAAAGAATAAATGTGGGCACCTGAGGCTCTGAACTCCTTGCAGCCAGACTCAGGTTCCGGGTGGCGCCACACTCCAGGGTACGCTCCGCCTAGCTGCCTGGGACCAGGAGGCCTCGGCCCCCACCCAGTAAGGCGGAGGCTCCACCTGCACACTCCAGGAGTGCGCCCTCACTAGCTGCGGATAATATCCAGCTCTACAAGGTCCCACAACTCAGCACAACCCACCAGGGGAATGCCCAGTCAGCCTCGCAGGACACAGAGCCACAAAAATTCCAGAAGAAAACGACAAAATAAAAGACCAAGAGGCAGTCTCAATCCCCCAGCCCACTGAGAACAAACTCAAGAGACAATGAAATGGAAGACAGTGGGAGTCACACAACAGAACTTTCTGAAATGATAGCAAATGCAGTAAAGAAACAGCTCAATGAAGCCATAGAGAAACTCAAATCAAAAATATTCTCTCACCTAAAAAATGAAATGAGAATCATTATTAAAGAAATGTTGTGTGTATCTAAAGAAGAGCAAGATAAAAAAAATAGAAGAACTTAAGAAAATGATGAAAAATTTGAATGAACAATATAAGACACAAATAGAATGCATGAAACAGATGCAAAGGGAAATGCAGGAAATGAAAAATTCCATGGAAAGATTGAAAAACTGCTTGAATGAAGCTGAAGATAGAATCTCAGATCTTGAAGACAACATGGGAGCTTATGGCCATGAAAGAAAATATCTCTTAAAAAGAGGAAGGAACCAAGAAACAACAATTCAACAGCTGCAAGATGATGCCAAGAGAAATAACATAAGATTAATAGGCATAAATGAAAAAGCAGGGGTCAATACTAACGACCTGCGAAGACTATTCACAGAAATAATAGCAGAAAACATTCCAAGCATGGGAAGAGAATCTGAAATACAGGTAACTGAAGCATACAGAACCCCAATTAACCATAATGAAAATAAATCTTCAGCCAGACATATAATAATAAGGGTATCAGAAATACAGCACAAGAACAAAATGCTTAAAGCTGTCAGAGAAAAAAACAGATCACCTATGAAGGAAAGCCTATCAGAATCACGGCAGACTTCTCAACAGAAACCTTTAAGTTAAGAAGAGATTGGAGTGAAGTATTTCAAATCCTGAAAGAAAACAACTTTCAACCCAGATTGATGTACCCTGCAAAACAATCCTTAAAAATTGATGGAGAAATAAGATACTTTCCTAACAAAGAAGAACTGAAGAAATTTATGGCCACCAAACCAACACTACAAAGAGTACTGAAAGACACTCTCGAAAGAGACAAAGACAGCTACAATTTTAAGAACGGCAACAAAAGGAAACCACTAAGCAGGGCAAATAATTAAACAGAAAATGTAGAAAACCAACAACAGAAAGATACCATGACAGGGATGAGTCAGTACATATCAGTTACATCAATCAATATAAATGGTCTCAACTCAGCAATAAAAAGAAACAGACTAGCAGAGTGGGTTAAGAAACAAAATCCAACAATATGCTGTGTACAAGAAACACATTTCACTCAAAAGGAAATTCACAGACTAAAAATCAAAGACTGGAAAACAATACTCCATGCAACAGGAACCCAGAAAAAAGCAGGGGTAGCTATTATGTTTGCAGACAATGCAAACTTCAAAGCGAGAATGATCAAAAGAGATAAAGAAGGTCACTACATACTTATTAGGGGAAAACTTCAAGAGGAAGAGATTACAATCATAAATACATATGCACCGAATATGGAAGCACCCAACTATGTAAGACAATTCTTATAGACATGAAAAACCAAATACACAGTAATACAGTTTTAACAGGGGACCTTAATACCCCACTGTCACAGAGAGACAGATCAACCAAACAAAAAATCAGCAAAGAAATAACAGAACTGAATCAAACTGGTGAACAAATGGACCTAGTAGATGTGTACCGAGTATTCCACCCATCAGCATCAGAATACACATTCTTCTCAGCTGCACATAGGTCATTCTCTAAAATAGATCATATACTGCTCCACAAAACATGCTTAAGTAAATGCAAAGGAACTGAAATAATTTCATGCATATTATCTGACCATAGCACAGTACAATTGGAAATGAATGACAAAAAACCTACAATAACCGCATAAACACATGGAAATTAAACAGTACTCTCTTAAATAACCAATGGGTCACAGAAAAAGTTCAAGAAGAAATTAAACAGTATCTACAATTGAATGCAAATGCAAATACAAATTACCGGAACCTGTGGGATACAATGAAAGCAGTGCTCAGAGGGAAATTTATAGCACTAAACTCTCACATCAGAAAAATGGAAAGAACACACATAAACAACCTAATGCTGCACCTCAAACTTCTAGAAAAATAAGACCAAGCCATGTCCAAAGCTCAAAGGGAGGAAATTATTGAGATTAGAGCAGAAATTAATGCAATTGAAATTAACAAAACAATACAAAATATTAATGAATCAAAGAGTTGGTTCTTTGACAGAGTAAATAAAATTGATAAACCCCTAGCCAAGCTTATCAAATAGAGGAAAGAAAAAACTCAGATTCATGCAATAAGAAATGAAAAGGGCAAAATCATTACAGACCCTGTGTAAGTACAGAAGATCATTAACACCTACTTTGAAAACCTTTACTCACATAGATTCAATAACACAGAAGAAATGGACAGATTCCTAGAAACCTATGAATTACCAAAGCAGATTTAAGAAGATGTAAAGCTGCTGAATAACCCAATTTCAGCTAATGAAATTGAAAATGTAATCACAACCTAACCAACAAAGAAAAGCCTGGGCCCTGATGGATTCACTGCTGAATTCTAGAAGAAACTTAGGGAAGACTTAATGCCAACACTCCTCAAACTCTTCAATGAAATTCAAAGGGAAGTAAGTCTCCCTAACTCATTCCTGGAAACAAGTATTACCCTAATACCAAAACCAGAGAAAGACCCAACCAAAAAAGAAAATTACAGGCCAATCTCCCTAATGGACATAGACACAAAAATCCTCAATAAAATACTGGCAAATAGAATACAGCAAGTTATCAGAAAGATTATACACCATGATCAAGTGGGATTCATCCCAGGAATGCAGGGATGGTTCAACACACGCAAATCAATAAATGTAATACACCATATCAACAGGGCCAAGGACAAGAACCACATGATCATCTCAATAGGTGCAGAAAAAGCTTTCGACAAAATCCAACACCTATTCGTGATAAAAACCCTACAGAAAAGCCATATATCATAAACCAACAGCCAACATCTTATTAAATGGAGAAAACCTGAAAACCTTCAACCTAAATTCAGGAACAAGACAGGGATGTCCATTATTACCACTCCTATTCAATATAGTTCTGGAAATATTAGCCAGAGCAATTAGACAAGAGAAAGAAATACAGGGAATAAGGATAGGAAAGGAAGCAGTGAAATTATCATTATTTGCAGACGATATGATACTCTACATAGAAGACCCCCAAAAATCCATTGGAAGACTTCTAGAAGTAATAACCAAATTCAGTAATGCAGCTGTACACAAGGTGAACACTCAAAAATCAATAACATTCCTGTATACAAACAACAAAGTCACTGAGAGAGAAATAAGGGAAACCACACCCTTCACCATAACATCCAAAAAAATGAAATACTTAGGAATCAATCTAACAAAGGAAGTAAAAGATCTATACAGTGAAAATTACATTACTCTAAAGAAGGAAATCGAAGAAGATTTCAGAAAATGCTGACATATTCCCTGTTCATGGATAGGAAGAACAAACATCGTGAAAATGGCCATTCTCCCAAAATTGTTATACAGATTTAATGCAATCCCAATCAAAATACCACTTGCCTGCCTCACAGAGCTACAGAAAGCATTCCTGAAATTCATCTGGAACCAGAAAAGACCTAGAACAGCAAAGGCAATTCTGGGCAACAGAGGGAAGGCAGGAGGCATCACAATCCCCAACTTGAAACTATACTACAAAGCTACTGTGATAAAATCAGCATGGTACTGGAATCAAAACAGACCTGAAGATCAATGGAATAGATTAGAAGATACAGCCACAACTACAAACACACTTAGCCACCTCATCTTTGACAAAGGGGTCAAACATGTACATTGGAAGAAAGATAGCCTCCTTAACAAATGGTGCTGGAAAAACTGGCTTTCTATATGCCATAAAGAAAAACTAGATCCATGCCTATCACCATGCACTAAAATAAAGTCAAAATGGATCAAAGATCTGAATATTAAAACAGAGACACTAAACTTACTAGAAGACATTGTAGGTAAAAATCTTGATGACAGAGGATTAGACAGAGAGTTCATGAACAAAAATCAAATTGCACGAGAAACACTTCCCAGAATCAACAACTGGGATCTCATCTTACTAAAAAGTTTTTGCATGTCAAAGGAAATCTCCAACAGAGTGAAAACAAAATCCATGAAGTGGGAAAATATCTTAGCCAATTGTCCATCAGACAAAGGACTTCTCTCTAAAATGTATAAAGAATTAAAAGAAATCAGGCCCCTAAAATTCAAGGACCCAATCCAAAATTGGGCATCTGAGATGAATACACACTTCTCAGAGAAAGAAATACAAATGGCAAATTAAATATATGAAAAAATGTTCAACATCAATGGTCATTCGGGAAATGAAAATTAAAGCAACACTGAGATTTCATCTCACCCCAGAAAGAATGGCCAAGATTAAAAAATCAACCAAGAACAAATGCTGGAGGGGCTGTGAGGAAAAAGGAACTCTTCACCACTGTTGGTGGGAGTGTAGACTGGTGCAACCACTGTGGAAGTCAGTGTGGAGATTCCTCAAGAAGCTAGGATTAGAGATCCCATTCAACCCAGCTATCCCACTTCTGGGCATTTTCCCAGAAGAATTGAAAACATCATACCACAGTGATATCTGTGCACCCATGTTTTTAGCAACACAATTTGTAATAGCCAGATCTTGGAAACAACCCAAGTGCCCATCAATCAAAGAATGGATAAAAAAGATGTGGTATTTTTATACAATGGAGTACTACTCAGCTATTAAGAAAGATTGCATTGAGACTTTTATAAGTAAATGGACACGACTTGAGACCATACTCATAAGTAAGATAAATCAAATCCACATGTGTAAATACCGTATTGTCTCCCTAGTATAAGAAACTGACAAAGTATATATGATCCAAAATCTATAATAAATACTATGTAAGGGTAAAAAACAGCTTGAAGAGCAAAAGTAATTGGGAAAGGAAAAGGGCGAAAGAGGGAGGGGAAAAGGAAAAGATATGAATCTGTATATATGTATATGTAAGATGACTAAAATGAACATACTGCTGAATGTATTAGTTATTGAGAAAGAACAGTTAATACTCATATGATTAGATCAATTTTACATGTCTATATCTGTTAATGTAAACAACCATTTTGAAGATAACGAGACGCAACATTGCAACCATTGTCAAGTTTCTATCATCCTGTTTTGTAAACCTGTAATGCTACTGTTGTGCATTTATTCTGGACGTTTGTCTCTTTTGCTTTTTGTCTTTCTTATATGTGTCTTTTTTTTCTCTTAAATAAAAAAAAAACCCTAAGATTAGAGGTCCCTTTTGACCCAGCTATTTTCCTTCTGGGTATCTTTCCAGAAGAATTAAAACATCATACCTCAGTGACACATGTGTACCCATGTCCATATCAGTACAATTTGTAATAGGTGAATCTTGGAAACAACTCAAATGCCCATCAATTGAGGAATGGATTTTAAAAAATGGTCTTTTTAATACAGTGGAATACTACTCAGTTGTAAAGAATGATAAACTTGAGATTTTTATAGGTAAAGTGATGCAACTTGAGACCATACTTGTAAGTGAAATAAATCAGACTCACATGTGCAAACATCATACTTTCTCCCTGGTATGATAAACTGAAAGAGTAAATAAGATCCAAAATGTACAATAGATATTGTGAAATGGGAAGCAATTGTTTAAAAGAAAAAAGAAACTAGGATGGGAGAAAGGGAAAAAGAAGGGAAAAGGAAAAAAATACGAGATAGTTATATTACTAGTTTCTCATAGTTCACTAAAAAGAAAGGTTTGTGCTAATATCATTTGGAGAATTTTTTATGCCTATATCTTGTACTGTGAGTAACTACTTTAAAGATAACAATACACAATTTATTAACTATTGTTATTCTTACTATATTGTTATGAAATTTTGTTTTATTTTTTCCATAGAATAAGAAAAGAATAATCCAATAGGAAGAGACAATGAATATTAATATATATGTACCAAACAATGGCACACCCAGCTTCACAAAATAAGCACTACTGGATATAGTAGACCAAATAAACATAATTATATGGAGGGACTTCAAAAGCTCACTATGACAGATAGATCAACTAGACAAAAACTCAACAAAGAAATATCTGGGTTGAATAACATCTCTGAAAACATGGACACAATAGATATCTACAGAGTATGCCATCCAACAACAGAATATACATACTTTCTTCAAAATGGACCACATGTGAGCCAATAAATCAAGCTTAAGTAAATGTAAAGAAATTAATATTATACCATGCACATTATCAGATCATAGCACAATGAAGATAAAATCAATGACAAAAGAAAATTCAGAAAGTATACAAATGCAAAAAAACTATGTAATATACTTAAAAATAAATAAATGATTATAAAAGCACTAAATGATAGTGCCAGTACAGCATACTAGAACTTATGGGACACAATAAAAACAGTTCTTTTTTTTAATTTAGAAGTTTTTTTTATTTTAAAAAGCAAAACAGAAAAAGGGTAGAAATAATACAGAATTTAAAAAACAGTAAGAAACCAACATTAAGTAATATATCGAATATTGTTACCTTAGAAGCAATTGTTCAAGTTACAAGATCTAGGCATAAAAAATGATCAGACAATCAAACAATGACAGCACAATAGGTTCAATAAAAACATTTCTAGGAGTAAAGTTTGTATCTGTGAATACCTGTTATGGTTGATATATTGCGTCAACTTGAGAAGTTTAAAAGTTTAACTAAGTGACTCAGCAGGGAGCCAGAATTCTTACTTTGTAAATATCCTTATCCTGTGCAAGAGGAGAGAGGCACAGAGATTTTGTGAGTGCTATACCAGCTGGGCAGGGCGGGGGCCTGCATACAGTATAAGGGGAAGAAAAGAGGCTTGCTCTTCCCCACTTGGAGCTCTTGTGGCTTTGCTCTGGTTGCTTTTGCTGGCTGCTGCCTCTAAGTGTCACTCTGGTGCCATGGCACCCTGCCTTGGAGCCAGTTATTATGGACTCCAACCTCCATAAACAGTGAGCTAAATAAACCTTTCCTTCCTTAATTTTGGGTGTTGGGTGTTTTGCCTCAGCAACAGAGAAAAGTAACCAAGACAACCCACATCACGTAAACAGAGTAAGCCCAAATAAATAACCTAAGGGTACACCTCACTGTCCTAGAAAAACAAGAAGAATTCAAACTGGAAGCTAGTACAAGGAAGGAAATTATAAGGATCAGAGCAAAAATCAATGAAATTGAGACAAAAAAAAAAGAATCAATGAATTAAAGGTTGGTTCTTTAAAAGAATAAACAAAATAAACAAACCCTTAGCCACTCTAACCTGAGAGAAACAGACAAAGAGAGACAGACAGACAGACAGAAGCCAAATCAATGCAGTTACAAATGAAAAATCACAGTGGACACCGCTGATTTAAAAAAGATTATGAAGGATTAGTTTGCAAACCACTAAATTAGAGAATTCAGAAGACTGAATAGATAACTTGATAATTGTGAATTAACAAAACTGAACCAAGAAGAGTTTAAAACCCTGAATAATCCAATAACAGGCAATGAAATTGAAGCAAAAAAACCAAACGAAACCAAAACAAAACAAAAAACAAAAAACAACAACAACAAAAAACCCTACCAACTAAGAAAAGCCCAGGTCCCAATGGATTCCCTGCTAAATTCTACAACAACTTCAGGGAAGATAAACATCAATACTCCTCAAGCTCTTCAATGAAATTGAAAGGGAAGTAATACTCCCAAAATCATTCCCAGGAGCTACAATTATTCTGATTCCAAAATCAGAGAAAGATTCAACCAAAAAAGAAAACTGCAGGCCAATCACCACAGACAAATCTCTTTCATGAATATAGATGCAAAAATCCTCAACAAGATATTGGCAAACAATGAAATGAATCATTAAAAAGCTCATACATAATGACCAAGTATACTTCATCCCAGGGATGCAAGGATGGTTCAACACATGCAAATCAATAAATGTAATATATTACATAAACAGAAGCAAGGACAAAAATCACATGATCATTTCAATCGATGCAGAAAAAGCTTTTAACAAAATTCAGCATCCATTCATGATAAAAAAAAACTGAAGAAAATAGGTCAGAAGGACCTTATCTCAGTCTGATCAAAGCCATTTATGACAAACTTAATGCCGACGTATTAGATGAGGAAAAAAACCTGAAAGCTTTCCCTCTAAAATCAGGAATGACAAGGAGATCCAGTATCACCACTCCTGTTAAACATAGTATTCAAATCATTAGCAACAGTAATTAGGTAAGAAAAAAATAAAAGGAATATGTATAAAAATGAAGTCAAATCATCATTTATCCTCTACAGTGAAGACCCAAAAATTTCCACAAAACGATCCTTAGAATTAATAACCAAATCCAGTAATATAACAGGATACAAAATCAACACAGAAAAATCAGTATCATTTCTTTTTGAGGGATTTGTTTTTGTTTTTTGTTTAGTTTGGTTTGTCTGTCTATCTGCTTATTGTTTGTTAAGACAGGGTTTAGTTATATAGTTCAGATTGGCCTTAAACTCACTATGTAACCAGACTGGCCTTAAACTCACAGTGATCCTCCTGCTTCAGTCTTCCGAGTGCTAGGATTATAGGCATGTACCACCATGGTCAACACCAGTAGTGTTCCTGTACATGAATAATGAACTCACTGAGAAAGAAATCAGGAAAAAAAATAACATTCACAGTAGTATCAAGAAAAATTATTTAGGGGCTGGAGATGTAGCTCAGTGGCAGATTGATTGCCTGTTAGCAATCAAGGCATTGAGTTCAATCCCCAGTACCACACACACACAAAAAAAAGACATTAAGAAAAATCATTTAGGAATTAACCTAAGGCAGTGAAAGAGCTCTTCAATGAAAACAGCTGTACTCTGAAAAAGTGAATCTTAAGAGAATATTAGAAAATGGAAATACATCCCTGTTCCTGGATAGGCAGTACCAACATATTCAAAATGCTCATACTTCTAAAATTGGTGTACAAATTTAATGCAATTTCAGTCAAAATAGGAAAGCATTCTTCACAGAACAGGACAAAACAATCCTAAATTTTGTATGGAGCCAGAAGAGATTCAGAATAGCAAAAGTAGTCCTGAGTAACAAAAGTAAAGCAGCAGGCATCACAATCCTGAACTTCAAGTTATATTACAAAATTACAATGTTACAAAATAAACACAAAAAAATCCATAGCATTTCTACACACTAATAATGAACTCACTGGGAAAGAAATTAGGAAAACAATACCATTTACAACAGAACTAGGAAAAATTAAATACTTAGGAATTAACCGAACCAAAGAAGTGAAAGACCTCTACGCTGAAAATTGTATCACTCTCAAAAGGGAAATCGAGGAGGATATCAGAAAATGGAAAGATATTCCCTGTTCCTGGATAGGCAGTCAATATAATCAAAGTGGTTATACTTTCAAAACTGAGATATTTAACACAATCCCAATCAAAATATCAACAACATTTCCCACAGATCTAGAGAAAACAATCCAAAAATTCATATGAAACCAGAAGACACCCAGATAACAAAAGCAATCCTGGGTAACAAAGGCAAGGCAGAAGGGATCAGTGCCAGATTTGAAGATACAATACAAAGCTACTGTGATTAAAACAGCATGATACTGACACAAAAACAGACACAAGGATCAATGACAGAATAGAGCATGTAGAAATAACTCCAAGAACATTCAACTAGTTGATCTTTGATAAAGGGCATAAAAATACTGGAAATATAGCCTGTTTAATAAGTAGTGCTGGGAAAACTGACTATCTACATGCAGAAGGCTGAATCTTAACCCATTAGTCTCACTGTGTATTAAACTAAAATCAAAATGGATCAAAGGACTAAATGTTAAAACAAAAACAACCTCTTGGAAGATAAAATAGGTAAAGCTCTTGAAGTCACCAGCATAGGGAAGGACTTCTTGGCCAGAACCCTAATTACACAGGAAACAGTACTGAGAATGAACAAATGGAATCACATCAAATTAAAAAGTTTCTGCACAGTGAAAAAAAAGAACAACTTAAAAAACAATAACCAACAGAGTAAAAAGAAAACTGATAGAATGGGAAAAGTTTTTTTGCAAACTATTAGACAGAAGGCTAATCTGAAATATAAAAAGAACTTTAAAAATTCGACCCCTAAAATTACATAATCAATAAAAAATTGGTATAGTGAAGTAGATACTTCAAAGCCGGGCGTGGTGGCGCACACCTTTAATCCCAGCACTAGTGAGGCTGAGGTAGGAGGAGCGTTGTGAGTTCAAGGCTGGCTTGGGCTACAACACGAGTGCAAGACCAGCCTGAGCTACATAGTGTGACCCTGCCTCAAAAAACCAGGGTCGGGAGTTCTGCTCAGCGACTTAAGCGCCTGCCCTGGCAAGTGCGAGGCTGTGAGTTCAATCCCTGGTGCCGGCAAAAAAAAAAAAAAAGAAATAGATACTTCACAGAAGTCATACAAATGGTCAGTAAATACATGAAGAAATGCTTAACATCACTGGCCATCATAGAAATTCAAATTAAAGCAACACTGAGATTCCATCTAACCCCAGAAAGAAGGACCATCATCAAGAAATTGAACAATAAATGCTGATGAGGTTGTGGGGGGAAAGAAAAACTTCTGCACTCTTGGTGGGAACATAGCAAGCACAACCACTGTAGAAATCAGTATGCAGAGTTCTCAAAATACTAAAGCTAAGCCGGGCGTGGTGGCGCACGCCTTTAATCCCAGCACTCGGGAGGCTGAGGTAGGAGGAGCGTTGTGAGTTTGAGGCCAGCTTGGGCTACAACGTGAGCGCAAGGCCGGACTGAGCTACACAGTGCGACCCTGCCTCAAAAAACCAGGGCCAGGAGTTTGGCTCAGTGACTTAGGCGCCTGTCTGACAGGTGCGAGGTTGTGAGTTCAATCCCTGGTGCCGGAAAAAAAAAAAAAAAAACTAAAGCTAGAAATTCCATACAACCCAGCTATTCCGCATCTAGGTATCTTTTGGAAATTTGAAGACACATTACAGTGATAGGTGTATACCCATGTTTATGGCAGCAAAATTTATAACAGTTAAATCTTGGAAGCAGACTATGTAACCATCAATTGATGAATGAATAAAGAAAATATGGTACTACTTATACACAATGGAGTACTACTCTGTGATTAAAAAGATAAACCTGAGTCATTTGTAGGAAAATGGTTGTACCTTGCCATCATAATGTCTCAGAAATCAGAAACACAGGCTTAAATATCAGATGATGTCTCATATAAGAAACCCAAATTATAAATAAAGAGCAAAATAAAAGATAACAGAAAGTAGGGAGAGAGATCTCAAATGGGAAGAGGATCAGAGATGGCAGAGGGGGAAAGGAGGGGTGGGAAAGGGGGTGAAAATATGAATTAAGATGTGCTATGTATATGTGCCGACTCCACATAAAGAATGTAAACACTATGTGCTACAAATGTACTATTAAAAAGAAAGCTTACTTCCATTCAGCATGATGATGCAAGCTTGTACCACTAGCTTGTACTCCTGGTGCAGCTTTAGGAGGCTGAGGCACGACTGTAAGTTTGAGGCCAGCCTGGGCAGCTTAGTGAGGCCCTGTCTCAAAGAATAAAAAGGACTGAGGGTGTACTTCACTGGTAGAGTGCTTGCCTGGCATGTGGGAGGCTCTGGGTTCCATCCCTAGTACAGGGGGTGGGTGGGAAGGAGGGGGTGGGAAGGAGGGGAACTCTGCTTCCAACCTTTAAAACTACATTGGAATGCTGTCTGTATTCATTATTAAAATAATGTCCTCCCAAAGGTTTATGGTTTTTGTATTTGCAAACTGTTAATATAGTACCTTTTGATGTACCCAGTGCTGTCCTAAGAGCTTTACAAAGATTCTCATTCAATCCTTTAAATAATAAAAAAAATGACAATTACCCTCATGGACAGTTGAGAAAATGAAGGCACAAGGAGTTTAATTTCCTCAAGATCACAGAATTAATAATGAAACAGAATTCAAACCCAGATAGTCTGGATGGGTCATGGCCATATACTAAACCACTAGACTGTGCTGCCTTTCTAAAAGGCCTGAAAAAATACATACTTAGGTATTTCAGTTACTTTTCTTGATGTTGAGACAAAATACTCAACACCCACAAGTTAAGAGAGTAAAGGCTTGTTTTGGCTCGCAGTTTGTAGGATTTTATTCCATAATCGACTGGCATCAAGCCAGGGTGGCACAGCAGACAGGCAAGGCAGAGGAAAAAACAGTCATGATAGGCAGAAGATAGCAAAGCAACAACTTAGTGAAGAAGCAACCAGTGACAAGCCTCTTTTTGTCCCTTGTATCTTATCCAGGCTACCTGCCTTAGGGTAGGTACCACTCACACCCTTAATCCTAGCGCCCTTAATCCTAGCACTGCACCATGAATCAATCCTTGCATCACACACTGTAGGTCCAGCCACCTCTAAAAAGCCCCACCTACGACTGCATGAGGCTTTAGAGGGACATCTAGACACAAACCATAACATTAGGTGTGTATATACTATTTTATTAAACATATTACGTATACATTTGATACATATTTTTTTCTTTGCTCCTTTTTTTGGTTTTGTTTGGTTATATTGGTGATAAAACGTGGGGCCTCAACATAGTAAGCAAGGGCTCTACCACTGAGCTACATCCCTAGCCCAATGTATTTTTTAATTTTTAATTTTTTAATTGGTATTATTATTGCCTTCTCTCTGTGTGTGTTTATACCCAGTGGCACAGCACCTAGTGGTTTTTATCAGCTGGGGGTGGGGAGAGAAAGAGCTTTATTCCAACTCTCCCAACTTTTTAACACATGCCTGAAGCCCAATTTTGAAAGAAGCATGATTTTTCTGCTTCTAAAGGACCACCTTCATAAATCTTAGCTTCCTCTTTCAAGAAATGTGGAAGCTGGATTACATGAAACTAGCTTACCAAGTAAGTGTAAAGAGCCTTCCAATTTAAAAATTATTAAAATTTCCCAAAGACTGACCAGGCAACTGTTTATCTGCAGCTTTCTTGTGTCTTTAGACTAAATGTAACGTGCACCTGTTGTGATCAACTGACGATATCCTAAGGCGTCTGTACAGGTTTAAATGTACATTTCTGGTCAGTTTCGGTCCTGTTGCTTCGCAGACAAGGTCACAAATGCTTAAGTACACGGAGGAGCAGAGGTACACGGTTCCGCAACAACTGGCGCACGCGTGCCCTCTGCCGGCCACACGGTGTACCCACGCCTCAGGAGGGCACCTCTGCTCTCCAAGTTCCGCAGAACTTCCTGCCGTCCCATTGCCCGTTTGCTCAGCGCTTTCATGAGCTGGGCACAATATGGTTAGGACCGCAGAACAAAAATAAAAGCGTCTCAGCCTTAAAGAATCACACAGTCTAGGAGGGCACACCCAAATCAGAACCTTACAATGCCACTTAAGAGGTGAATCACTGGTGCCGCACCTTGTGACCCCATTATTGTAGTTTGCAATCACAAGTTGCAAGCAAGAGTCCAAATCAAACAACACACTACAATGTCCTTTTGTTAGGAAAGGAATGGTGTGACTCACTGCAGATTTTCTCTCTGCACAGAAACAGGAGCAGCCAGCTAGTATGGTGCTACCTCGGAGACTCAGGCCACCTGGGAGCAGTCCTAACTGCCAACCCTCTCTGGCGGAAGCTGCAGGGGCTGCAGAGAAAGGTCGGAAGTCTCACAGGGAAAGGAAAAAAGCTAAGAACGCAGACAGGAGGATATCAATTCATGTTAACATTCAGTTAGTAAGTACATTTAAAATATAAAACCAACAGCCAGGAGTTCAGGCCTCTGGGCAGGAAGGCAGGACGATAACAAGTCTGAGGCCATTCTGAGTAATTCAGCAACACACTGTCTGCAAATAAAAAGTAAAAAGGACTAGGGATGCAGCTCAGCGAAAAGGGTCTGGGTTAATCTCCAGTACCAAAATATATATTTCCAAGACTTGTGTTTTTTTAATTTAATTTTATTTTTTTTAGAGGTTATACTGTAATTCAGGCTGGCCTTGAACTCGTGATCCCCCTGCCTCAGCCTCCCAACTGCTGAGATTACACATGTTCACCACCATACCTGGATACTCTCAATTTTTTATAACAAAATGCTAGCACATTTTTAGATCTTGTTGGATTTTTTACACAGTATTTTATCTGGTTATGTGTTTCCAACCAGGCCTGAAGGCTCCCCTCAATTTCCAAAATACAAAAATTCTTTTCTGATCCTCTTCTCAATTTTTTTTTTCAGGCTCTGAACACCCACAACAACCCCATATGACTTTGTCTCCTCCAGCAATTTTTTTTTCACTTTCGAGAAAATTCTGCTGATAATATATCCATTACACCAGCCAGGAGGAAAAAGTACTTGGAAGAAAAACCTGTTTTCTCAAACTCTTTTCAAAAGAGGTGAGGGAACAAAATAAAAGAAGTAGAGAAATATACTGCTCAATGCAGTCATCACTCTGGACGAATTTCTTGGAATCATGACCTACAGGAATATTCACCTTAACATCTGAACATAAATGTAATTACCAATGAGATCTTTTGCTAAAGCTCCTCTAAAATGTGTCTTACAAAGTGTGCAGTTCAGAAAATCTATGCAAAAGAGAAGGAAGGAAGGTGAGAAGGAAGAAAAGGAAGGAGGGAGAGAAGTAGTAAGAAAGGGAAGGAGGAAAAAACTTTATGAGTGGATAGAAAAAAGGTTAGGGGCACAGAGAGGATTAGGGAACAAATATGGATAGTCATGGAGCTGGGATTTGCACCACTGTGAACATCTGAAATTTACAATTCAAGTTAAGGCTGTATCACAAAATACTGTCTAAGCTTCTTCACAAAATGTATGAAATTCTAACGTGCAGAAATTCAACATAGTTTAATTGATCACCAGTTATAGACATAAGTTTATCAAGCCTCTTTTTTTCCCCAATCCCTGCCTTCATGAATTAGGAGAGATCAGAGACACATAAATGAGATACATAACCACGGACTGGAGGTGTAGCTCTCTGGTAGAACACCTGCTCTCACCTGCAATGAAAATCTTGGGTCAGCTTTTACTACTACATCTCAGCTGACCCTGTTCTTCAGAGACTTCTCTATATTTGTTTCACACAAAAATGTTCACTAAATTTACTTGACAAATCTTAATGTGCTTTGTTTAAAATTGCTACTGGTTACAGTAATGTTACTTTAAGCTTTTTTGTGATGTTGTTACCTGTGCCTTTACAATTTTACTTTTGAATTGTTCATTGTTTGCACATAAGCCAACACTAGATTTCTGTATACGGCTTTGTGACCTTGTACCATGACCTTGCTAAACCTGCTTGTCTGTTCTATTGATTTTTATGTAGATTCTTTTGTAAATAATCTATAATCTACATTAAAAAAATTGCTACTGATACATTATTAACATTTTGGTCATGCACAAAAACATTTTGTTTCTGTTAGTGCCAATTAAGTAAAATAGGGAGGTGAGTCTGATTTTATGATATTTTTGATGGAGAGTTTTGATTTATTTGGCAACACATTGAACATTTACTGAGATATAATAAGTAAGGATTTTCAGGGGCACAGACCCTGCACAAGGGTTTCCAGTTAAGCCATTAGCTGTAAACACTTTGCTGCTCTCGTTTGTGCTAGGTGCTCTCAGCCGCCTCACCTCTATCCAGCCTTTCTTGCTTCTGTTAGTACCTATATGACGTGTGAGAGCGTGTTTTCACTTTTTAACCTTTTGCACTTTTGTACCGCCTTCATTTCCAAAGATATATATATATTTCATAAGTGAATCCTGAAGCATGATTAATATATAATGTCTTATCTATTATATATGTAAGTAAATAGTATATATATAATAATTAAATGTGTAATAATGTAATATGAGTATATCTAGGCAACAGATACAAATATGTGTTTATGTAATAATGGATATATTTATGTAATGAGTAATAATATTTATGGTAAATAGAAAATACCCTCCATACAATTATAAAAAACTCTAATGTATTATTTTATTAATGCTCCTTTATATAAAACTTTTTATGAATTATTAAAGTATCTAATGTACTACTTTATTAGTACTCCTTTATGTAACATGAATTATTAAAGAATCAGTTGCCTAGAATAACAAGCAGTAGATTCCAGCAAGGTAAGGACTAGTTCAGCCATCTTTGTGTCTTTTATATTGTGTCTTTGTTAGTCTGTTAGTTGGTTGGTTGGTTAACCCTCTACTTTGTTTCACATGAAACTTATGATTGCTCAATGCTTTTCACGTCAGATATGCTAATTAGCATTCTGTTGCTGGGCCATTCCAGTGAGAGCGGTTAGAATGCTAGATGAATACATTCAAATGGTGCTGAATACACAAAACTCAAGCTTGGCCTTACTAATTTATGAAAGAAATAAAATTTCTTTATGCCTTTCATGATCATCCAGAAATTATGAATTAAATGTTAAGTCACTGTTTTTCAGAATGGAATTTCCAGGGGTTTGCTCATTTGTTTTGTTGAGACAGGGTCTCACTATGTAGTTCAGACTGGTCTTGAACTCATTATGTAGTCCAGGTTGGCCTCAAACTCATGTTGGTCCTCCTACCTTAGCCTCTCAAGTGCTGGGATTATAGGTGTGCACCACCATGTGTTAGAATGGAATTTTTGGAGCAAACTAGTGGTTTGAAGAATTTCAGTTGTAAAGTATATTTTTCAATAGCTTTGTATGTGTATACACACACATATCTAAACATACAAACATGTATTTAGCTTTTGGACGGAGTGATATACATGTGAATGCATACATTTATCTATTTATTTATTTATTTATTTATCCTACTGTTTTTCTTAACAGCAACAAAAGAAAAATGCAGAAAAAATAAAGTGAATCTGGAGAAGGTCCTATGCAATGAACTTTTTGGAATCCCTATCAGAGAAGTATATTTCAATCTCTTGATAGATATTCAAACTAATACAACAGAATAGAGATGTGAGGACTTTGCTCAGGAAGATTCAGTCATGTTAATCCAGTGTTTTAAAGAATTATCATCAAATTCACTTTGAAAGACAAAGGGTTATGTACACAGTTTGTTCTAGGGTGCTGATCTTCTGTAGTTAATGTAGTCAACTCTTAATTACAAGCTACTTTATTGGCTTGCCTGAGGAATAACTCTCACAGAGACCATAAATCCTCAAAAGAAATACTACATTCTTTCTGCAGACCTACAAGGAAAGAGTTCAAAGAATGAAGCTGAAATGGCAGTGGACTAGGAGAGCTTAGGCACCCCCTACTTAGACATCATTGAACCACCTTGGTCTCCCATTACATCTACATCAGAGCTTTGAAGAATACTGTAAGTCTTGGGGCAGGGGGTGGTGGTATACACCTGTAACCCCTCACTCAAGAGGCTGAGGCAGGAAGGTCATGAAGGGCATCCTGGGCTACAAAGCTAGTATGAGGCCCTAGAGGGATACACAGAGAAACTTATCTCAAAAAACCAAAACTACAATCAAATGACAAAGCAAGAAAGCAAAAAAGAATTCTAGCAAGAAAGCAAGAAAGAAAAAATAGAAAAAGCCATGAATGGAAGCTCCATAGGAACAGGAAAAACAAAACAAAACAAAAAAAAACAGAACAAAAATTTAGCTGGGAATGGTGGTGCATGCCTGTAATTCCAGCACTCAGGAGGCTGAGGCAGAAGGATCATTGTGAGTTCGAGACCAGCCTGGGCTACAAAGTGAGCTCAAGACCAGCCTGGACTGCATAGTAAGACCCTGTCTCAAAAAGACAAAAAAAAAAAAAAAAAAAAAAAAAAAAAAAAAAAAAAAAAAAAAAAAAAAAAAAATTGTATCCCCGTACTTGACAGGGAATAGTTCAGAGTACACAAAGATAAATATTTGAAAATGATAAACCAGAAATTCAAAGTAGAAAAAAGGGATGAGGTAACTAGATTTAAGTAAATAAAACTCCAAGAGATTGAATTCAAGAGACTAGATTAAGTATAAAAGAATTTAACACCGAGTAAACTGAATACAAGTCTAATAGCAGTATCCTTACCTACATTTCCTGTTGATCTAGGGCTTATCACATTTCTAGATAATTTTTTCAAACCTTTTATTATGAAAATTTACAAACATATAGCAAGTTGAAAGAATTTTATGAGGAATATTGTATACCTATCATAAACTCCACCAAATTTAACTGTTCTTAGTTTATGATATATCTATTGATTTCTCTATGTATTCATCAATACATGTTTTTTTTTTTTTTTTTTTTGCGGCACCGGGGATTGAACTCACAACCTCGCACCTGCCAGTGCAGGTGCTTAAGGCACTGAGCCAAACTCCCGGCCCTGATTTTTTGAGGCAGGGTCGCACTATAATACATGTTATTTTTGATATATTTAAAAATACAGGCATCAGAAGATTTTCCTCTAAATTCAGCATGTATGTCATTAACTAGAACTAGGTATCTATTGATAATTTCTCCTTCTTAAGTAAAATTTATATAAATGTACAAAGTTTTGTTTTGTTTTGTATTTTTTTTTCAGTACTACAGTTTGAACTGAGGGCCTTCATACTGAACTACATCCCCAGCCCTTTTTTATTTTGAAACAGAGTCTACCTAAGTCACTAAATTGTTCAGGCTGGACTTGAACTTGCAATCTTCCTAACTCAGGCTGCTAGCACCCTGGGAGTTATGTACCACCATGCTCAGCTACAAATCTTAAATGCAAATTCCTAAATTGTAATACATGCTTATACCTGTTTATCCCAAATCCCTATCAAGATATAGAACATTCCTATCACTCCAAAAACTTCCCGATAATTGTGTGTGTATTGTGTTGCTGCAATTGAACACGGAGCCTTGTGCATGCTTGGTAAGTGCTCTACCATGCCTGATCCCTTCATGAGGTTTTTTTGTTTGTTTGTTTGTTTGTTGTTGTTGTTTTTGGTATTGGAGATTGAACCCCAGTACACTCTACCACTGAGCTCATATAAAAAAATGAGTGGTGGTACCACTCTACCACTACTCATTATTTTTATCATGAGACAAGGTCTAGCTAAGCACCCAGGCTGGCCTCTAACTTGAGATCCACCTAACTCGGCCTTCCAGAGTGCTGGGATATCAGGCATGCACCAACATACCCAGGTCCCCTCATAAACTTTTAGGAGTATTTTAATTTTAAAGGGAAGAAGATAATACAAGTGTTAAAGTTTAAAGTGCTTCAACTACTGCTTAAAATAGCTGGGGAGAACTTGGTGGTGTTATGTTGGGGGTAAATAGAATTCCATGAGCATCATCTTAACAACTCAGTTAATTAGATCCAGGAGGATGATTATTTGCTGCTCTTAAATTTCAGATGGGCTCAAGTTAAAGAAAAGACAAATGTAAACATGCAGTTTTAGGGAAACCTCTTTCTTCCTTCATAGACATCCTCATTGACCAACATACGTGGAAAAGTGTTAATACCCCTGTCTTTTATCTAACAACTAAGACTTCATGGGTCTAGCTGGTCATATTTAGTCGCTTTCTATAATTTTTCTAGTACTGAGGTGTGCATGTGTGTGTGTGTGTGTGTGTGTGTGTGTGCGTGTGCGTGTGTGTGTTGGTAAGGACGGCACCCAGGACCTTGCACGTGGTAGGCACGTGCTCTACCAACTGCCAGGCTTAGGCAAATTAAAATTTTAAAACCAATAAACCAATAAGCTTTTCCTCTTCAAATCAAGTTAGAAATCATTCAAAAATGCTCTCTAATTATATTTCATAAGATAATAAAATAAAATGATTTACATTACCAGGTTTGATCTTCATGAAGTAGCAGTCTGATGTGTAACATTTCAGAAGTTGTAGCTGCTGGCTATAGAGCATGGAGTTTTAATCACATCTGTGCAGTACCTAGACATTGCAATGTCATTAAAATGCTGTATTGAAATACCCTTTTAAGACTTTTACTATGGAATGTTTCAACCGTACACAAAATAGGATAATAATGACTTTCCTCTGTACCTGTCACCCATCCCCATCAATGATCTTCTTAGTAAAAAAAATGCATTTAATGTTCCTGGAAGAATAATGTTAATAATTCATTGCTGAGTAGTATTCCATTATATGAATTACCATAGCTTGTCCATTCATACTCTGATTGCTGGTTTGGGTACATCTATAAATATATATTCGCATACATGTTTTCATGTAATATAAGCTTTCATTTCACTTTAATGGATAAACACAATATGTTTTTTCATACAATTATTAAAATAACTCTAATGTATTACCTTATTAATGCTACTTTTATATAATTCTTTATGATTATTAAAGAATCAGTTTGACCTTTAATCAGAATGATCTTTGATTAGAATAGCTACTAGAGTCTAGCAAGGTAAGGACTAGTTCAGTCCTCTTTACATCCTGACAATCTTTGGAAGCTTGCTTGTACTGACAAGTCATTTTTCACTTACTGTTTCAAGATTCTCCCTTTGCCTTTGACTTTGGACAGTTTGATTATAATATGTCTTTGTGGGCCTCTTTTGGTTCATCCTAATTGAAGTCCTTTGAGCTTCTTAAATTTGAAAGTCCAATAACTTCCTTAAATTTGGGAAATATTATGGCTACCAATTTTTTTCAGATAAAATCTTTGCCCCCTTTTCTCTCGCTCCTCTTTCTGATACCTCCATAATGAGCCTATTGGTATGTGTGAGGGTGTCCCCGAAGACCTGCAGATTTTATTTTCCTTCATTCTTTTCTCTTTTTGTAATTCTAACCTGATAATTTCAAATGACCTATCTTTGAGTTCATTCATTGCTTCCTTTGCTCAATCAAGCCTGCTTTTTAACTCCTCTGGTAAATTTTTCAATTTGGTTATTTCTTTCTTCAGACTTGTGAGTGTTGGATATTTTGTCTCGGCAAAAAGAAAATAACTAAGACAACTGGTCTTTCTGAATCTCACTGTCTGTATCATTTAAATGATGACCACAATCTCTGTAGTGTTGTTGTGAAGCTCTAATAAGACAGCACATGTAGCCGGGTGTGGTGGCGCACTCTTGTAATCCCAGCACTTGGGAGGCTGAGGCAGGAGGATCATTGCAAGTTTGAGACCAGCCTGGGCTACACAGTGAGCCCAAGGCCAGCCTGAACTACACAGCGAGACCCTGTCTCAAAATAAAAAGAAAGACAGCACATGACAAACCTTACCATAGGTCAATTAGTATTAACCCCAAGCCATCTGCATTAGCCAGAATTTTAGACATCATGTTTGATACTTTCAACCCATTACCTGCTTCTGTGGATATTACCTTCTTTACCTCCCTCTAATGTGGGTCGCTCAATAATTCAGGATGCTCTCCCTATCTCAAGATCATTAATTTAATCATATCTGCAAAGTTTCATTGCCATGTAAGGTGACATATTCATAGATTCTGGCTTTACGACATGGAGATGTTGGGGGTCATTATTCCTCCTCACAGATAGGAATGATGGCATTTTTAACCTCAGTTTTAAAATTTAAAATCTATGAATAATAGATGATAGATTGTTTCACAAACTGGAATGATAATGAAAAAGACCTTTGACATTTAAATGCCTTTTCCAAGTTTGCCAAAAAAAATTATTTTAAAAGGCTTTGTTCACTATTTGATACTATTAAAAAATTTCCGGATTCAATAAAAATTATAAACATTGAAGTAAAAATATTAAATTATATAACACATCTTTTCAAAATATTTGAAAAGTTATCCTGGGCATGTTGGCACATGCCTATAATTCCAGCACTCTAGGAGGCAGAGGCAAGAGGATCACAAATTTAAGCCTATTCTGGTCAATTTAGCAACTAAGGGAGACAATGTCTGAAAATAAAAAATAAAAAAGAATTGGCAACCCACCTCAGTGTGAAGACCCTAGTACTAAAAAACAAAAAGAAAACAAAACAAAATCACCAGAGTGCCCTCTGTAGTGGTACACGCCTATAATCTCAGCACTCAAAAGGCTGAGGCAGGAGGATCACTGTGAGTTCAAGGCCAACCTGAACTGCACAGTAAGACCCTGTCTCAAAAAAACTAAAAAAAAAAAAAAAAATCACCAGAAAACTTAAATGACCTCCTTTTTTAAGCTGATGGAAAATGAGAATAACCTTACTAACATGAAAAATATCACAGAATTAATTAGAAAATTTACATAATTTTAGAAAAATCTTTTTCTTTAAGATTTTTGAATTTCTATCCTTGTGATAGATAAGAACCTGCTTAATGATACTGATTAGGAAATTCATTGTTCTCATTTAGATATTATTTCAAAAGACCTGATAATTAAATTTGAGGATTTTTAGGAACTTAATATCAAACTGTGTGACTTATACATTGGAAAGAAACATGGACCACATTAGCCAACCTTGTAGTAATGCAATTAATGAAAAAGCAATAAAATCAACTGAAACATACAATAAAGGAGATTGAAAACTCCTTAACAGAGCAAATATTATAAAATTAGTTAATATTGGTTAAGGATTTTATTGCATTTCATTAACAAGGTTATTTTCAAAATATTTTATATTACTGCCTGTTGTGGTGGCACACACTTGTAATCCCAGTACTCAGAGGCTGAGGCAGGACGATTGTGGTGAGTTCAAGACCTGCCTGAGTTACAAAGTGAATTCAAGGCCAGCCTGAACTGTGTAGCGAGACCCTGTCTCAAAAAGACCAAAAACTAAAAAATAAAAAGGAATACTTTATGTTACTGTCATGATATTTATCATACATCAGTATATAATATTTAGTGCCATATGACTATTATAAAAAGTGGTTATTTGGGTTTTTCTAAAATGCTTTCATTTTTTAAAGTATGGTTTTGGGGACTGAACTCAGCACTGAGCAACATTCTTACCCTTATTTATTTATTTTTAATTTCAAGGCACAGTTTCATAAAGTTCTCCACACTGGCCTCAAAACCATGATTGTACGACCTCAGATTCTGAGTAGCAGGAATTACAGGCATGTGCTATCATGCCTAGAGATTTTTTCACACCTACAGAATACTATCCTGAAAAGCCTACTATACACCTTCCTTTAGCCTTTTGTCCTAGTTTCTGTTCCCAGTCCATATCCCATTCCCTATTCTCTGACAGTTATCAAAGGACGTGATTTCTAAGATACTGTTTGTTAAGCACCAAGCACTGAATGCATTCTACCCTATTTTATAAGGAGACTCTACTGATTTCTTTGAAATTATCTATGTAGATATTTTTGAATAGCATTTCAGGAGAGTAAGGGAGACGTTAACAGTTATGTCTAATGAGGATGAAAATGAGTGGGTTAAAGAAGTTTTCCTAATGAAGTAAACACCAAAAACAGAATGAGGAAAACAGGACATTGATGAGTAGAGGGGGTGTGAGGAAGATAAAGATTGGCAAGTTGTAGAGTTGCCTGATGGTTTTGTGAGGGAATGTGGTTTTGCTACTCACTTTTACAAGTCAATTTAAAAACTCCCAGGAGGCTTTACAACCTACATCCCTGCAGGTATTGCTAGACACAATAACTGTCATTCACAATTTAAAGGAAGAGATTTAATTTGGCTCAAGTTTTAAGAGGATTCAGTCCATAATTAACTGGCTCCAAGGCAGAAACATAGTGGAGTGAAGCTATTTAGTTTATGACAGCAGCCAGGAAGCAGAGCAGGAGCAGGGACAGTGTCAAAGAGGAAGGCCAAGGGACCAGATGTAGTACCCAAGGTCACACCTCCATAACCCATTTTACACACCCAGGAGTGAGCCATACCAGTCCTCTGCATGGCATTTAAGCTAATCAAGTTAATGTAGTCAAACTGAGTTAATCTAACCTATTTACAAGGATTCAATCAAGCATGGTTATTCTTTGCAGCAAATAAAACTAACCATCACAAACACCAAAAGCACATGGAAGAGAAGAATAAATAAATATTGTTCCATTTTAAAAAATTAATTCTTATGCTTCAAAGGATGTCATAAAAAAATGAAAAGACAACTCAAAAGATGAGAGAAAAATTTTGCAAATTACATATCCAATGAGAGACTTCTATCTATATCAAACACTGTAACTTCAGAACAAAAAGTAACCCAATTTCAAATGGCTAAAGGATATTAACAGATATTATTCCAAAAATATACAAAAATAGCCAAAAACCATATGAAAAGCTGCTTGGCATTATTGATCAATAGAGAAATGCAAATCAAAACAATGAAATACTACTTCATATCTAACACGATGGCTAAAATTAAAAAGTCAGATGATAACAAATATTGGCAAGTATGTAGAGAAATTGGAACTCTCATACGTTGTGGTATTATAAAGTGGTACAACTATTTAGAAAAATAGTTCGGCAGTTAATCAGACATTTAAACAAAGTTGTCATGGTCCAGCAATTTCATTCCTAGATACACAGCCAAGAGAATTAAAAACATACACTGCTCAAAAACTTACACGACGAATGCTCAAGTAGCACTGCTTATAGTTTCTGAAGAGTACAAACAATTTAAATGTCCATCAACTAATACACAGAATAAGCAAAATATGGTATTTCTATACAGTGCAACGCTATTTGACTATAAAAGGAAATGAAATACTACGCTAGGCAGTTATAGCTCAGTGATAGACAAAAAAAGAAGTACTGATACATGCTATAACATGAATAAAACCTAAAAAAAATCATGCTATGTGAAGGAAACCATGTATTTATGTACTTTTATTGTTTGTGTTTGGTGCTAGGGCTCATTCCAGGGCCTCATGTACACTAGGAAGCACTTTACTAATGTGCTACAGCCCTTTTCCACCAGATATTTTAGAAGACCACACATGGTACAAAATGTCTAGAACAGGTAAACCTAGAAAGTCAGAAAGTAAATAGTGGTTGCCAGTGGCTGGGCTAGGAAGGAATGAGTAGCTGTTAATGAGCAGCTTCTTTTGGGGGTGATGCCAATTGTTACACAATTTTGTGAATATACTGAAAGCCACTGAATTGTACACTTCAAAGGCTGAATTCTACAGTGTGTGAATTATATCTCAATAACCTTTTACTTCAAAAATGTATACCTCAGATTCTTTTATGTGGCAACCTATCTTGGTGCATTTAACGTGGATATCTTTAAGAATTCAGTCTGTATGTTACTTTTTAGGTTTTAGATAAAATAAGGTGTGCTACTATGGTTAATATTTTGTCACTGTGACCAAATATCTGAAAAATACAACTGAAGGATGAAAATTTTATTTTGGCTCATGGTTTAAGGGGTTTCAGCCAAAGGGCTGTTGCTTTTAGCTCTGTGGGCTGGGCAGAAATACCACGGTGCAGAGGGCCTGGTGAAGGAAAGCTGCTCACCTGGCAGCCAGGAAACACAGCAGGAAAAGATCCAAAGAGGAAGGGGCTGGGCCCAGACAGGCCCTTTGTTATAGTTTAAATATAAAATGTCTCCCAAAAGTCTGTGTTTGGAATGTGATGGATCATGGGGGCACTATACGCATCAGGGGAGTCATCCATTGATGAGTTCATGAATGTGTTGTTAGGAGGTGGTGCCTGGATGGAAGTGGTTCACTGCGGGTGTGACTTGAAGTGGTGTGTTCCCTTCTCTTTCTGCTTCCTGGTTGCCAGGAAGTGAGCAGATTTCCTCCGCTATACTCGTCGGCCATGCCATTTCCAACTTGGAGTCAACAGACCATGGACTAAATTCTTTGAAAACCATGAGCCAAAATAAACTTCTTTACATTGCAGGTGCGAGGCATTTTATCCAAGTGACAGGAAAGTCATAATACACTCTTCAAAGGCACCTATTTCTCCAACTGGCCCCACCTCCCAATCAGCTGTGGATTGATGGATTAATCAATTGATGAGGTTAGTGTCCTTATGATCCAATCACCTTTGTAGGCTTCACCTCTGAACATTGCTGCATTGAGGATCAAGTCAATACATGACAACTGAGTCTTCTGAGGACATTTCATGTTTAAACAATAATATGAAGTGTATTTAGAATGTACTTACTTATTTTGGGAGCATCATTCATTTGATCCTTTAATATATATTTACTAAGTGCTTGCTATAGAACAGGCACCAATGAATTCAGAACATACAAAATGGAAAGTTTTTCCTAAAAAATTAGGCAAAGTCAAGTATCTTAAGTTTTCCCTTTCTTTCTAAGGCTACACATCTTTTTTGTAGAATACATTAAATGTGTAATATAGACTGATATCTGCATTAGATATTGGATTTCACACATAAATAAGGAAGTTTTCTTTCTTTTTTTTTTTTTTTTTGGTTTTGTTTTGTGGTACCGGGGATCGAACTTACAATCTCATGCCTATCAGGCAGGCACATAAGCCTCAGAGCCAAACTCCCAGCCCTAGTTTTTTTGAGACAGGGTCAGACTATGTAGTTCAGGCCGGCCTTGTGCTCACGTTGTAGCCCAAACCAGTCTCGAACTCACAACGCTCCTCCTACCTCAGTCTCCAGAGTGCTGGGATTAAAGGCATGTGCCACCATGCCCGACTGGAAGTTTCCCTTTTAATAAAGAAATATAAAAGCTTTCTTAAAGCATTTGGCTAAACATCTGGAAAAGAAAAAATATTTAAAAAGTTTAATCATGTTCCTTGTAGGTTTATTCTCCTACATGAAAGTTCTCTTGGCCAGACATATCCCTGGAACATCTTCTCACTGTTGTTATTTCGCAGTGAATTTTTTAAAGCAGTTTTCAAGTACTATAGAATTTTTGTGATTGCTTTGTTTTGATTTTATACTGCAAGTGATCAAACAGTGTCTTGTCTACTCTAAGTACATTCTCTAATACTGAGCTACATTCCCAGCCCCAGTTTACAATTTTATAAACTTTCACCAACAATTTTAGGTAGTCTCACTTTCCCTGTAATTCAGGTTATAGAATCTGCAAATTATAGTGGCTTACTAGTTTCCTCAGAACCACACTAACCCTATCCAGTACCACATTTGCTGCCATAGATACGTGTATATAGGTAGAGTATGATAGTTTGTTCTCAACATGGTGAAGTTTCTGATAATCCCTGAATCTGGGTTATTGATATACAAAACCATTGAGAAAATAGGTTCCAAATAATTGTAACTATAGATGCAATCTTTTGAAAAATGTTTATATTTACCAAAATAAAATCATGACACTAAATGACCTTGTACATAACTTAAATTAGTAATGTTGGATACATTTTAACTTGTAACTCATGTGCCCTACCTGGTTACTAGAAACATTTTAAGATCTTTTTCACAATTTCAATGACATAAATGTAATTTTGTTTTCCTGCAAATATAGCACATATACCAGGTTTTTTTCCTGACTGATCTCTCCTGCAAATGTCAAATGCTTTTGGATTTTATAATCTGGATATGGTGACTTCTCACTCCCTGGTCCTACTCTAGTCCAAAGACACAGAACCACTTGAATGTCTCGGATGATTTGGGAAACTTACTTGAGCTATCTGGTGTTTTTCCAATCTTCCTCCCATAATACCAGGATATAGAGCCTTATTCTTGGCCATAAAAACTTTGTGCAAAACACTTCTCATCACCCTTTTGTTGGTTTTGTGGTTATATCTAGATATCCCCCTGAAGCCTCAGGTACTCATTGAGGTGTAGCCTGCCAAAGTCTATCTCCTTCCCACCGCAATTGCCCTCTGCTTCCTACCCACTTTGCCATGAGCAATTTTCCTCTGCCATGCCACACTGCCTTGCAGCTAGCTGACTATGGATTGAAACCTCTACAAACTGTGAGCCAAAATACACCTTTCTTCTTTTAAGTTTTGAATCATGGGTATTGTGTCTCAGCAATGAAAAAGTAGCTAGGACAGTAGGCAAGCCACAGGTCTAAGTGTTCTGCCTACACACAGACAGATGGTTTAACTGTCTCACAGTACTAAATATCTCTTCCTTTGGTCAGAGAACGCCATGAAGGGCATTTCTGCAAAATGTTCAAAAGTGCTGATAACTGTGCAGAACTACAAGGCAACCAATAGCAACCTAGTGCAGAACAAAGTTCTAGCTATTTTTCTCATTTATTTTTTATTCTTGAGTATATCTAGGTTATATACTTATTAATTCAGAATACTCAGGGATTAAATGATTACAATTAACCCTGGTAAATTTAAATGTCAACATTTAAGGTAAAGGAATAGAAGGAAACAAATAAAAATTAGGACTTAATTCTTAAATGTAGCACTCTAGGGGTTGGGGGTATAACTTAGTGGTAGCACACATGCCTAGCATGCCCCAAGCCCTGGGTTCAATATTCAGTACAGCAAAAAATATAAATTTTTAAATATTATATATATTCACAAAGCATATATTTATATACATATATATATTTATAATTAATATTTAAGAACAAAGACCAAAAGCAAGGCTGCCTGAGTTTGAACTCAAGCTTCATTCCTCATTATAGGTGACTATGGGTACATGTTTTACCTTTTCTTCACCTCAGTATCCTCATCTGTAAAGTGATGAACAATTTTTCCTTTGTAGTGTTGTTACAAGGATTAAATTAGTTTCAAAAAGCACTTAAAACAGTGCTTGGCAATAGTAACCACAATATAAATGTCAGTTACTATTACTTCAGATTCTAATAATGAATAGATGAAAGTTCCTAGGAACATGTAGTTTTCAGAAGTATGAGGTGTTTGTAACATTTATGATTTTTCAAGGATCAAAAATGTGGTTTTGATTACTCCAAGAAAAAGCGTTTGTCTTAGAAAGTGATTAATGAGTTTTTAAGAAACCATTTTGAATGATGCAGTACAGACAGTAAAATCTACTAATAGGTGTCTCCCTGTCATTAAAAAAAAAAACTATTAAAGCAACCCCTGAGCATGATGTTCAAATCAGCTCTGAAACATGTGCTTTACATTATTGTCTTATCAGTTTTCCAGTTCCTGAAACATGTCACTGAAGCAGTCAGACTTCTCCCCCCAGTAGTCATTCTTTGTAATTGTTTTTGACTTAGATAAATGACCTTTTAACTAACTATTGGAGAAACTTTTTGCAGGCTTTACTTGTGATTGTTATTTAGTAATAGCTGTAAAAGACTGTCAAGGTATCTTTAACACTGTGCTTTTCAAGAAAGAAAGGATAACTCCTCTGAAAGTAATAGAGGATAATAGAATTCCAGATACCAGAAGGGAAAGGTCTGCAAGCTCATGGATGGCATTCATTTTTTTCCAACACAGGTAAGTTCGTTACAATAGCTAGCCACTTTGCTTGTTTCATTCCACTGAGTGCACTTGAATTTCCACAGTGGAGGCAAAGCGCACTGGGCGGTGCCCCCAGCAAATTACTTTTCCATCCAGGAAAGACTATGGCACTTCTGTCTTATTCATTAATAGCCAATTCACAGACATCTAATTGGCTGCCACTAAAGATGTGACTGACTTGAATGCCCTAAATGTTTATTACATATCTAATTTATGTACCAATTTCATGTCTCAGAACAAAAATTTCATGTCTTATGCTTTATTTATTGTCTATATACAAGTTATGACAATTCATCCTATGTGAAGATTAATGAAACGTACAAAAATAAAGTGCATAACTGCATTTTCAACTGAGAGAAAGTTCAGAGGATTACAGCATTAATTACAAGTTAGAACTTCAGAATTTGAGAGGCAACACCACCTGGCTGAGCAAATACAGGCTTAAGAGCCGGGTGTGGTGGCACACGCCTTTAATCCCAGCATTCTGCAGGCTGAGGTAGGAGAAGCATTGTGAGTTCAAGGCCGGCTTGGGATACAACGTGAGCAAGGCTGGACTGAACTATAATAGTGTGACCCTGCCTCGAAACAAACAGGGCCGGGAGTATGGCTCAGTGGCTTAAGCGCTTGCTTGGCAGGCGTGAGGTTGTGATTTTGATTCCCCAGTACCGACCAAAAAAAAAAAAAAAAAAAAAAGAAAGAAAGAAAAATACAGGCTTAAGAGATGGGTGCTGAGCATAGTGACGCTCGCCTGTGATCCCAGCTCCCGGGAGGCTGCGGCAGAAGGATCACTTGTGAGTTCAAGGCCAGCCTAGACTACAAAATGAGTTCAAGGCCAGCCTGAACTCATAGTGAAGCCCTTTCTCGAAAAAAACAACAAAAAGTCAGAATGATGAATTTTGAGCCCTACCTTATATATTTCATCCTCATCTAATGTTGTATAATTTATTTAATCCTTACAAGCATATTTTCACCATGTATAAAATGGGAACAATATCAACCTTGAAATCTTGCAAGAATTCATATACTAGATGCAAATTAGATATATATGTAAAAACAGTGCCTATCTTTTACAGGCAGGAAAACCTTTTTCTCTGCAACATTTTATGATGTACGGGGGTTGGGGACAACCCAAATACTAACTAAATTTCCAGAAAAACAGTCAAAATTTTCAATGAAAGAAAATTTCACGTGTAAAATGATTACCAACAAAGTACTTCATAGGCATTGAGGGTGGGGGTAACCCTCAACCAGTTTAATAATCATCTTAGCTATTAATTCTACGGTCACTAAATCTCAAAATACAAAATTTGGATTATTAGCAAAACTAATTGTAGTGAAAACATCATTTGAATAGACAAAACTTTTCCTCATTCTATGGATAAAAATACCTCCATAAAGGGTATTTGTACTCAGGTGACTAAAAAGTTAAGTATGCGAAACCATTACTTAATAAGTGGGACTTCAGAACTGGTTTCTCAGGACTTGAACTCCAAAGGAGCCTTCACAATGATCTAGGAACAGAGGTTTGAGTCAGGTTAATTCTAGAGGCCTTCCCAGGCACCAAGCCGTATGGACGCAAAATCTGCCACCGAAGTTCGGTCTAGAAGGAGATGTCAAGTGACGGCTATGGGGGCCTTCTACGTGGAAGCTGGAGCAGACCATAGGAACCGAAGGTTTCCCTGAAAGGACCTGGCAGCTTTCCCACAGCCTCGGGGATTCCTTCGGCTTCTTGGGAACCCTCAGTGCACCCGAGAAGAGAGCTTGGAAGAGGCCGTCCAGAGCCGCCCTCCGGCCGTACCCAGCGGTTCCCTCCCAGGACCAGCTCCCGCGGGCCGGGACAGCGCTGTCTGCACAGAAGATGCTGCGGGGCCCACGAAGAGCCCGGGTGCGAGCCCACAGCGCAACCACCAACCCGCGCTCCCCGTGGCGCCGGCAGTGATCAGCTTCGGTGCTGAGGAAACTCAGATCCAGCCACAAGGAGGGGTACGGAGCCTCTCCGTGCAGGCTCAGCTCTTTCAGCCCTAGGCCGGTGAGGGAAACCTCAGGGTACATTTTTGTCAGTTTCCCTTCTCCTCCGGCCGATCTGTTTCTGTCAGTCTACTCAGAAAAAATAAAGAAGTAGAAAGACAATTTTAAAAACACGGCGTCCAGCCAGGCGCGGTGATGCACGCCAGTAGTACCAGTTATTCCAGAAGCCGAGGCTAAAAGCTCGCTTGATCCCAGGAGTTGGAGCATGGTCTGGCCAACATAGCGAGACTCCCTCCCCAACCCCAATCCAGTCTCAAAACGAAACGAAACAAAACGGCCATAGCATCCGAGAACTCCGAAGACCCTAGAACGGCAAACTCACTCACCTGTCAACGTGGGGGGACCGGTTTGAGGCAGCCCTGGCGGAAAACGACCCGACGGCGCAGGCGCAAACTGTTCCACGCGCGCCAGTTAGCCACGCCCCTTTACTGTCACAGCACTAGCCCCGCCCGTCATCCGTCCCGCCCACTCATCGGCCCCGCCCATCATCCCTCGCTTCTTCCGGCTCCACAGAACCTCAGCCTGCGCTGCGCCTCCAGGCCGGGAGTGTCACTGTACCGAGCACTGAGGGCGCTCGAACGGGGGCGGGGGCCGAGGCTAGGCGGGGCGGGGCGGGGCGGGGCGGAGCGGCGGGGGGCGGTGTCGCCGCGGTCTAGGGGCGGCGGCGCGGTGGTCTTTGCGCTATGGCTGCGTCGGTGTTTTGCTGCCTACGCTGCTGCAGGGACAGTGGGACCGGCCACATTCCTCTGAAGGAGATGCCGGCTGTGCAGTTGGACACGCAGCACATGGGTAAGGCCCTCCCTTCCCCGGACTCAACGGCCGGGACGCAGAGGGGTTCGGCCGAGCCGCGCAGTGTGTTTGCGCCGAGTCTCCCTGAGCGACTCTGCCCAGGGCCCCCCTGCTGTGGCGGACCTCCGCAGCCGCCGACCGACTCCTCCCTGGCGCGGTAGGCTGGCGTCGGGAGGGCGGGCGGTGACCTCCATCTCCTGCGAGCTGCCTCCACGGGCGAGGCGCCCTCCAACTCTGACTCGTGTCCCCAGGTTTCAGAATGGTTTCGGTTCTAATGTCCTGACAGTCGGCTGTTTCTCTTTGGCCCCATCTTGTATAGGTTGAAGCTTGTTTTATTGGAAGTAATTTCTCGCTCATCTGCTAAAGTCAAAACAAGAAGGTGGTACAGAAAAGCCTGAAGTCGCACTTCAAGTCAGAACATGCCATTTCGACCAAAACCTCCCATTGCTGGGCTCCTCCTTAGTCATTGTTGGAAGCGCTGTAATTTCATCTCACTGGCCTCTTCCCAACAGATCGGGCTGTTGCAAAATAAAACAGCACCTTGCTCCTTTGCATCGGTGTTTTTTCCTGCCAGTTCCAAATCGCCATATAACTTCTTATCTAACCTTCTTCATCTCTCCCTTCCGGCACTTATTACCTATTATTTACCTTTTTAGACTTTTTCTGTTTAGTTCCATGCTTCTGGAGTATGGTTCTAGCAGGAGAGCTTTCCCTATATAATTATTTAGCAGTAGTGTTTTTAGTGGATGGTTTTATTCTAAATATACTGCCGTACTTTTGATTTTTTTTTCTTAAATTGCTCATTGTTTAAAATACAGCGCATTGAAATAACAAAGGAAAATCTTAATATTTTACAGCAATACTGTTTTATGAATATTTTTATAATTCTGGAAATACTGTCCATTTCCGTATTTCTGTAGCATAGACTAAATGTTTATCATTGTTTAGCATCTTGTATGTGGGTATTTATGATACCTTTAATTTTTAGATCCCGTGAGTATAGTAGAGAATCTCAATACATATATAAATTAGTACATATCTTTAAATTATTTCTTATCTATCATCATTTATAGGCAATTGATGTTCAGATCCTATGCTTTCCTTTAGAAAACATTTCCATGTATTTATTGAACTATGTTTTAGGGGATCGTCTGGTGGCAGGCATTGTCCTAAGTGCGGGGGATAAGGTAAAGGACAGCCCTATGTAAGTCCCCTAGAGCTTTTGAGCAGCTTTTGCTCTTCTTCCTATCTAGATCTGCTGCTAGATTCTGAATCCCTGTAGTCTGCTCTGTAAAGCATTCTTTCTCTCTGGCCTCTGCCTTCACTAGGAAGAATTGGTCGTTTGTATTCATTCCACTATCTTTGCCTTTCTCCAGATTCACTCGGTACTGTTCAGCTACTCAGTGGATGATGTAGTGTAATATTCCCAAATTTTCTCCCCTTATGGAAGCTTCCTTAACCTGTCTACCATTAACTTCAAATTCTTCAATCACAGAGAAACCTGATTTGAGAACTTGAGTGAAATGAGAGAAAAGAGTGTTGCTGAATTAGAAGAGTTTCAAGCAGGAGTTGAGGTGATTTTATTTTTCTGGTACTGGAGACTGAACCCAGGAGCACTATACCAGTGAGCTACACTTTCAACCTTTTTTATTTGTTTTGAGACACGGTCTCACTAAATTATCCAGATTGGACTCAAACTTTCAATCCTCTGCCTGTGCCTCCCTCTGTGCTGGGATTATAGGCATGCACACCTTGCCTGAGTTGATTTTAGGTTGAGTATATGAGAAGCAGATTTCACCAATATGTATATTTGGGTATGTGAAAGGTTATATAAGTAGCCTAAGAAATATTATTATTATTTTTTAAACAGAGTCTATATGTGTTGCCTAGGATGCTCTTGAACTCCTGGTCTCAAGTGACCCTTCTGCCTCAGCTTCCAAAGTATCAGAGCCCACAGGCTTATGCTTTTTTTATTGTTTTTTTTTTTTTTGGAAAGAAAATTATATAATTTATATCAAAGTTATACCTCTTTTAGAATAGTCACTTATTTTGATGATGTTGCTTGTGTTACTTAAAACCACTTTGGAACTCTCTGTGGCATAGTTTTTGTAAAAATCTTAATTGATGGCAGATTATGTGAATTGCCTTTTTAGAAATGAATGCCTTCCAAGGTAGCTACTTTGAAAGGGATGTTAGTCATTCGGAATTGTTTAATATTTCTTTTTGTTGTCTTTAAACAGGGAGCGTCTTGCTATGTAGTACAGACTAGACTCAGCCTAACAAGTACTGGGGTTGGTTGCACACATGTGCCACTGGCTTTCTAATGCATCTTAAAACTTACTCTGTGGATGTGTTTCTGTGGTGTTCTGGCTGTACTTAAATTTGCTTTGACTTTCCAGAAATACTTTGACTTGCGATGATTAATGAAACTATGCACGTTACATAGATCCAAATAGATATCTTTGACTTTAGTAAAGAGGAAAGGAATAAGCTTAAAGTGATTCCCTAGTGATTCACAAGTACCCCAGGATGCCCTCTGAGTATATTTTTCTTTCTGTATAAAACATCTCAGTACCCAACAGAATGCTTTGGAGATAAGAAACCATCTTGGAATAAGAGAATAAATACTGTGCTTAGAGTTGTTTCTGTGATTCCAAATCACAGAACAGACTATATTGTTTTGAGAGACTTCTGATACTTCCATTAACCTAATACTTTAGGATGAAGTCTAAGATAATGTCATCTATTACAGAAACTAGTTGTTAGAAGGTTTTAGTGTGTGTGTGGAGGACCACAGACCAATGCCAGTTAAGAGAGAAAAAATGCCATTTACCTGCATAATCCTTGGAAATGTGTTTTACTAAGGATGCTTTCAGTTACAATTAGTGAGAACTATAACTCAGAATTGTTTAAACAATGAAGGAAATTTATCAGTTCATGTAACTAAAAATTAAAAAGGCAGCACTGGCTTCAGGAAAGATTTGGTACTGCTAAGAATTCAGTTTCTTTCCATTTATTTCCTCTATCTTCGGCTGCTTATTCCTGCAGCCTAGCTAGCAGCACCCTGGACTATAGGCTTCCTTATTCAAGTCCAGCAAGTATGAGAGCATGTTTATTCCAGAGGTTTTTTTTTTTTTTGCAAAAGTCCTGACACTTTTTCAGATTGTCGTTTGTTAGGTCATGTAACCATTCTTGCTTCAATCACTGTGGCCAAGAGATATGGAATATACTGACTTAATCTAGGTCAAATGCTGTACCCCTGAAGCCAGAGACTGAGTCAGCTTCCTCGGAACGGTTCGTCTTCAGAGGGGAAGGGAGAGCAGATGCTACATGTCCACTACAAAGTGCTTAGTACAGCTTATTTATTCTTTCATTTCTGTATCGTTATTTACTAAATTAGATGCCAAGTGCTGCAGTCTTTGCCATCAGGGAGGTGCTCTCCAGTAGAGATGTGTGGAGTAACCAGATACAAATTATTTATGAGGTTCTCTCTCAAAATTAATACTTTCATTAGGTAAAAAATAATGATAAAATTTTAATAATCATGCAATAGTACTAAGTTGTACCTTAAAAGTTCTTAAGCAACCAGTTTAGAATTGTGATAGATTCTGATATTTTTTGTATTTCTGATATTCTGTATTTTTGTATTTTGTATTGTATTTTTTGTGTGTTTGTCCCAAGTAATTTTTTGTTTAAATATGAATTAAACCTTTTTATTACTATTTTCTAGTTCTATTTAACCCCCTCTAGAGGAGTCGCACATAATTCTCATACCTAGATTTGTTTCACTCATACTTTTTGCCAGTGAGGTGGTAGTATTGGCCACAGGCCTTAGGAGGCACATGCTTTTGTGTTAAAGGATGTATCTTACATATTACAATTATGTTAAGTCTCCTCATGTTCTCTGGTATGCACAGCTTTCCAAAACCATGATTCAGAAATCAATTTAGTAGTGGGGTCACATATGTATCAAGAGATAATATTTTCTTTCTCTCATTTATAATTGTTGAGCTGAAATTTAAATTTTTCATGAGAATGAAGTATTGTATCAAGAGATAGTATTTTCGTTCTCTCATCTGTAATTGTTGAGCTGAAATTGAAATTTTTCGTGAGAATGAAATACATTTAATGATGTGAAAACGTTGTTTGTATCCCTGTCATGTGATAATAGCTATCTTGATAAACATTTTAAGATCCCAAAATATGCATTTTTTCAGTATCAGCTGTTTCATCACAGGTGTTTGTTTCTTCCCAATATTCCATGTGCTCTTCAGTTTGTACCTAATTAATGCATTCACATATTGCCTTGTACTTAGTAGACATTCAACTGGCTTTTAGTAGATAGTTTTAATTGATCTGGATAGAATTGAAAGTTGTACCAATTTACTTAAACTTCTTTGAAGTATTTATGTTTTGGTCTAAGTCAAGAGATTTATGAAATACTTGTATTTGTTTATTGGCTAAAAATGAAAGAAGTCATTCTCTTTCTGTCTTACAAGTGTTTTAATATTCAGTATAAGAGTTGTTAGTGTATTTGTAACTGCTTAATGAAACAAGACTCAAGCTACAACTGACTGAATTTTATATGTAAATGTCTTCTCAGAAAATGATGAATTAAATATTTGAAATAATTAATAGTGTTCCTATATATCAGAGTACTTATATCATCTCCATTTTTTTGTGGACTGAGTTATTAGTGATTAAATTTATGCTAATTGTTGGATATGAAAATATAAAACTTTACATAGCATCTGCTTTTTTTTTTTTTTTTTTTTAGGAACAGATGTTGTCATTGTGAAAAATGGAAGAAGAATATGTGGTACAGGAGGTTGTTTAGCCAGTGCACCTTTACATCAAAACAAAAGCTATTTCGAATTCAAAATCCAGTCCACAGGTTAGTAGAAAGGTACTTTACTATTAAATGTTCTAATCATTCTAAAAATTAAGTAATTTTAAATATGTGAAAAAAAGATTCAGAAGGCAGTTTTTAAAAAAAAAGTCCTAAATTTTTACTTAGAAGATCTGTCTCTTCTGTGATCTGGATTAAATTACCCAATTTTGTTAAATTAGGTTTAGTTTTCTTTTCTATAAAACAGGGATTATAGAGCTGCCTTTTTTTTTTTTTTTTTTTTTTTGCCTTTTTGAGACAGGGTTTACCATGCAGTTCAGGCTGGCCTTGAACTTATTTTGTAGCCCAGGCTGGCCTTGAACTCACAGTGATCCTCCTGCCTCAGCCTCCCAAGGGCTGGGATCACAAGCATGTGCCACCATGCCCTGCCTAGGAACTGCCTTTTCTGCTTCACAGCAACTATGTATGAAATTGTTTTAAAGACAACATGCCAAATAAAGGTAAGGTACCAAGCTTTATTAAAGTGTTCTAGAGCCACCGTTTTATTTATTTGGGCATATGAAGTATGTTGACTTTTGCAGTTTTATTTTAGGATAAAATTAATCTTTTGATCCTGAGTTTTTCTTAACTATCTTTATATGTGGGGGGTGGGTATTGGGAATTTAACCTGGGGCGCTTTACCACTGAGCTGTACTCCTACTTCCCCTTTTAATATTTTATCTTGAGACAGGGTCTCACTAAATGATGCAGAGTGGCCTTGAACTGGTGATCTTTCTGCCTCTGCCTCCCAAGTAACTGAGATTACAGTATACTATCTTGCTTAGTCTTTTAACTCCTGTTAAGGGGCCCTGACTCAGTGTCTTCTAAAGCAATCATTAAATTTAGAGTCTGGAAGAAGTCTAACATCTTTATTTATTTATTTATTATTTGGTTCAGGGAATTGAACTCAGGATTCATGCTTGCCAGGCAGGCACTGTGCCACTGAGCTTTATCCCCAGCCCAGAAGCCTAGCATCTATACTTCTAACAATGTATGGCGTTTCTTGAATTGAATCATAATTCTCTGTGATTATTAGGTTAAATTGCGGCAGTATCATATACAGAGAAATTTTGGAGGAGAAGGGATCTTTGTTATAAAGAAACCTCTGGTGAAATACTGCATGAGTAATAGAGGTACAGATAAGAAAACTAGAGTGGAGTAGTGAATCCTACTAAATCGTTTAGTTACTCAACTCCTTGAATAGTGTAAAATATCTTTCTGTATTAGGTTTTTTTATGTTTTGTTTTGTTCAGGTGCTAAGGATTGAACCTAGAGTCTTGCACATACCAGGGAAGCACTCTGTTACTTAGCCATATCCTCAGCCCTGTATTTGTTTTGTATCGTTCGGGATTTTGGAGACAAGGTCTTGCTCTGTAATTCAGAATGACCTTGAACTCACTATGTAGCCCAGGCTGGTCTCAAACTTGCTGCAGTCCTCCTGCCTCAGCCTCCCAAGTGCTGCGATTAAGGGTGTGTGCTACCATGCCAGCAGCCCTGTATTAGTTGTTAATACTGATTTTCTCCAGTGAATGAAATGCAACTGAATCTGTCCTCTGTCCCATTGTAAGTTAGCTGATTGCTGTAAAATGTCCCTGGTCTCTATAATCTTCTCAAATATAGCATACTTGTTTCTCAAGAGATGCAAATAGCTTTTTGGGCGATAAAGTCGATAAAAGTTTCTATGTACGTTTTCTCTACAGGATTCTATCACTAATGATACCACTAAAATACCTGTTTAGTTGGAATCTGCAGCCTTGATCCTATAATGAAACCTGGAGGCAGTTGGGCACAATTTTTTAAGAGGAAGGAGTTGGTAGAACTCTTTCTGCAGATGTTTTCCTGTGGAATTAATGTTTTTATCTCCTGTCACTCTCATAGTTGTCCTGCTTTGGAAGCCAATACAGTGAATTCCAGACATGTAACTTTTTTTTTTTATTTTAAAAAGAAAAAAAACAGAAAAATCCAAAAGCAAACAAACAAAAAACCAAAGCAACAACAAAAGCAAAAGGACAGCAGCAACAACAACATCAAAAAAGAAACAATAGTGATATAGGATTTCAAAACAAGGTGATAGGAATTTAACAATGGCTGTTATATTGCATATTGTTATCTTCAAAATAATTGTTTAGTTTACCAGATGCAAGCATGCAAAGTTGAGCAAACAGTATGATTTCCCTATGAGCAGTTTCTTTCCCTTTCACTATATTATTGTACATTTTGAATCTTACTCTTTCAGTTTCTTACACTTGGGAGATAATATGTTTACACATGTATGTCTGATTTATTTTCACTTATGAATATGGTCTCAAGTTGCATCCATTTACCTATAAAAACCTCTAGATTATCCTTCTTTATAGCTGAGTAATACTCCATTGTGTAAAAGTACCACATCTTTTTTATCCATTTCATAGTTGATGGGCATTTGGGTTGTTTCCAAGATCTGGCTATATCAAATCGTGTAGTTATAAACATGGGTGCATGTATATCACTGCGGTTTGATGTTTTAATTCTTCCAGGAAGATACCCAGAAGGAGAATAGCTGAGTCAGACATGTAACTTTCTGACAGTTTCAATTAACCTAGAAAAATTTATATATCAAGCAACATAGTCTTCAAACCGTTGTCTATGTATAGAATTTCTTCTGAATTTCCCAACAACTGAGAAAAAAGCTTTTTGAGACAAAATCAGGAGGAGAGGTGCTCACTTCAAAAGTCAGCTTAGACCAAAATTAGTTTTTGGCTTTTTTGTTTGGTTAATTGGTTGGTTGTACTTGAGATCAAATGAGTAAGCATGCTAGGCAAGTACTCTTCCACTGAGCAACATCCTCAACCTAACTTGCACCACAAGGCTTTTAGTTCATCAACTTAAATAAAAATGATTTTATGCATCATTAATTTTCTTCTCTCAGTGATCTTGTTCATGACATATATTAACTAAACACAGTAATATCCCTCTTCTTAGAGGTAGAACTTTGAAGAACTCCAGGCCACATAAATGCAATGTACAGTATAGTTCCCCCCACCCACCCAGTGCTACAGATCCAACCAGGGTCATACTTACACCAAGCAAGCACTCTAACCAGCTGTGTAGCATTTTTAAAAAATGTTTTCAGAAAATAATAATAAATAGTTGAGCATGGTGGTGCACCTGTAATCCCAGCAGTCAGTAGTAGTCTGAGGCAGGAGAATTGCTGTGCATTCAAGGCCAGCTTGAACTACATAGCAAGACCCTGTCTCAAAAAAGAGAAGAAAATAAGGATAACAGCTAACATTATTGAATACTTTATTGTGCTTTATTTATCCAATTCAAAAAAATACTATTCCAAATGGTTTACTGGGTTATGTTGTATTGTTTCCTAACCCTTTGAGGTAAGTACTGTTAGACCCTACTGCAGTTCACAGATGAGAAAATGGAGAGAAATGATTCACCTAGGATAACACAGCTAAGTCAGGATTTAAACCTTAGCTGTACAACTCCACTCTCTTATCTCTTAGGTTGTGCTTCATTTATAGAAAACAGTACACTTCGCAAATTCCTGTTAAAAGATTTTTTAAAATAACAGTAATTTAGTGATATGACACTTCTTTTAAAAACACTTTATAGGGCTGGAGATTTAGCTCAGTGGTTCAAGCACTTACCTGGTAAGCGCGATGTCGTGAGTTCAATCCCCAGTACCAAACAAACAAAACAAGAAACACTTTGTGCTCTTCACAGTAGCTCCTTTCCTATATGTGTCCTTAAGATTCGGGGCATGTAAACTACTGTATTTTCAGGAATCTGGGGTATCGGTGTTGCGACTCAGAAGGTGAACCTGAATCAGATTCCTCTTGGCCGAGACATGCATAGTCTTGTGATGCGAAACGATGGAGCCCTGTATCACAACAATGAAGAGAAAAATAGGTTACCAGCAAACAGCCTTCCACAGGAGGGAGACGTGGTGGTGAGTCTCTTGGTGGAGTTGGTGTCTACTGCAAATAATTAAAACTTGAGCAGCCTTCAAGTAGATGTGCTTTTACTTCAGGGTTTATAATTTGGATTCTAGAGCCCTGCGATTAAATCTAACACGGTGGCACAGTTTCCAGAGAGCACAGTTGGTGTAGCTGCCCAGGTAGCGCCACCACAGCCCAGGACGTCAGGGCGAGCCCTTATTTCTTTGCACTCGGCTAATTGCTAACAAGTGAGCTGCTAAAGAGTATTTCCTACTTTCACATTAGAGAAACCTGGGCCCACAGTTTTTAAAGTCTGCTGACTTCATATTAGAAAATGTTAGATGTATTTGTAGCTGGAGATCTCTGAGGGAAAATTTTCACATTTCTTCATTTGTAATGCATATCTGTTAGAGCAGCATTTTATCCCAAGTATTGGTCTTTATTAAACTTAATCTAGTTGAACTTCGTTCACTTCAGAGTTTTTCAAAGGAATGGACTCAAAATTCAAATGCTGGATTGTAGAAAGCTATTTTTTTTTAAAGAGAGCAATGTATTATTAAGACTTTTCTATTTTTATTTCCAGTGTGATAAATTTAAATTTATACCAAAGCCACCAGTTGAGAATGTAACACAACAGAGAAACTCTTTTCTGTCTTTGCTTATCCTTCTTGTCATCCATTGTTACCCAGGAATCTTATACACAGAGTCCAGGCTTTTAGCTATGTATTAACAACAGAGTCCTGGAGTCTCCTTTAGCCAGGATGATCTCGTACACAAAACCTGAGGCTCCTGGGTCTGCTATCAAAGTGAAGTTGTCTAATAATAAGATGACCCAGACCAGATAAATCTAGGTTTTTTATTAAAGCAATGTGAGTGTTTTAGAAGATTGAAGAAAAGTACAGGAATTAAGGGGTATTTTTGTTTGTGTTTTTGGTAGTACTAGAGTTTAAACCCAGGAAATGCTAAGCTACATCGCTACCCTTTTAAAAATTTGGTTTTGAGATAGTGTCTAACTTGTTCTGGATGGCCTGACTTGTAACCATCCTTTTTCTAATAGTTATTTCTTAAAGTATGGTTTAGGTGGTCAACCGGTTTACACTAAAAGATGACATTCAAACATAATGAAGAATAATCAGTAGCAAATGTTTTCTTTTGTTGGTATACTGAATTTCTGTGTGTTGTTTTTGCCTTCCTTTCATTCATTGAGATGACTAATATCACAGACTGACTGATTTAAGAATGCCTCATTGATTGATTGACTGATTGATTGCTTGATAAGAAGAGTAGGAAAGTTTTATTGAGAAGTAGTTTCTGAAATAAAGGAGGGGTCCTGAAAGTGGTTTGAGGCCCTCTGTCAGGGGTAATTCATACAGCAAATTCACAAATATGGGTACAACATGAGTCAAACTATAATCAGCCAATAAGATTACAAATGTAGCTACTTAGCTAATACTATTCTAATAAGGAAGCAGGGCGTGTAGCAAGGGTATATAACTGACATCATGACCTTGGCTTATCAGTGACTTCTAAAACAAGAACATTTTGGGAAGGGATGGGTCCAGGTATTCTGGTCACCTACCTAGTTATCTGAGGCATATCTGGACTTAATGGACTGGGTCCTACTTACAGTTCTACTTATCCCTTAGGGAGGTATATAAGTAGGGACCTTGTGACTTTATTTTGAGACCTTCCCTTCTTTAGATGCACCTCCAGATTCTGATATCTGTGTTTTTCACTGACTTCCTTGAGAGTCCAATTCCTTTTTTTTGAGACAGGGTCTCACTATGCAGTTCAGGATGGTTTTGAACTCCCAGTGATCCTCCTGCCCCAGCCTCCTGAGCACTGGGATGACAGGCATGCACCACCACACCTGACCCAGTCGCTTTCTGACTGTATATTAATTTCTATTTAACTTAGCCACCTATAATAGTACCCCCTCTGAAGAGGTGCCCTTAACTGCCATTAGGGGAGAATAGGTGACGTTTCAATCTAACTTCTTTGAGGTAAGGAGACTACAGTCAGGAGCCTTCTCCAGAGAGCTAAACTTTGGGCCTTGAAGCGAAGTCATGTTGCAGTTTAGCAGCTATGAACTCGCTTTACGAGGTCAGTCTGGTGGATCCCGGTAAAAGGAGTTTGGCACATTTGTCATTGGTTCCATCTGCATGATCACTTGGAGTTTAGCACCCTCAGGAATAAATTGAGTTCCTAAGTCAAGGGTCCACTATATTAAATTGTACAAAGAAACTTTGACCTAATATGTTATCTTTTAACCATTTTCTGTTACTAAAGTGACATTTAGGTACACAGATTACTATTTTTTGTTTTTTGAGACAGGGTCTTGCTATGAATTCAGGCTGGCCTTGAGCTGACTGTGTAACTCAGGCTGGTCTCGAACTTGCAGCGATCCTCCTGCCTCAGACTCCCAACTGCTGGGATTACAGGTGTGCACCACCACGCCCAGCTTTAATACACAAATTATTAATGCCTGATCTCTAGTTGTTAGAGCAACATTGTTTGTACTACGTAGTGTTTAGGTACCTCTAACTGTTAAAACTCAGTTACATAGCAGTCACAGAAGCACAAAGTTGTATACCTGTATCATCTGGCTGGCTGTCTCACGTGGGATTGGCATGCATATTTCATCACATGTAGCTTGAACACAAGTGAGGGAAAGCCAGATGCTTGAGCCTAAAAAGTTTATCATCATAAACAACTTCAGCCTGGAAGTTACCAATATGATAAGATGTTCTTTCAGTTTTGCATCTTTAGGAATCATAAAAATATTTAATATACCATGAGGTTATCAATTAATTGGTATCATCATTTTAACAAAAAACTCAAGGCATAAGCAACTGACAAACAAAAGATGACAATTTTTGATTACCTAAAATGAATCATAACCCGGAATTCAGTCGTAATATTTAGGGGTGCCATGAAATAAAAACAAACTCTTACACTTCTTTCCACTTATCTGACTGGGACCTCTAAAATAATATAGGAGAAATGTAACTCCCAACCTGCTAAGTGTCCAGTGTGCCAGTTTGTAGTCCCATAAAATCAAAAGGTGCATTCTAAAGGACAGAGGAGGTTTAGAGTAGGAAAGGTTTGTTGGAGAATAGAAATAACTTCTGAGAGATAGGAGTCGTCCCAGGTAGATTGCCCAAAAATGCTGTTTTTAGTCTGTCAGCATTGTAAAATTAGGCTTAAGTTTGCATGTTCATTATGATAAAAGAACTAAAATTGTGAATGATATGCAGAGTTAAGAAAGGTAAAACATATGGTACTATGTATTAACTTTATCTCCCTAGTTCAAACTAAGGACAAATTTTCCCAAACTGTTGACAGTGGCATTGGAAAAATGAAATAAATTATGAGAGAATAATTACAGTAGATTGTGCTGCCACTGGGTGGTGAAGGGTGCCAGGATTGCAAACTATTTTTCTGAGCTACTTGATTTCCTATAGCTCCATAAGAGAAAGGGACATCCTTTCTTTTTTATGTGATTATGTGTTGTGTGTGTTTTTTTAAATGAAAAGAGACCTCTTCATTTAAAAAACTAATTGCGAGCTGGGTGTGGTGGCGCACGCCTTTAATCCCAGCACTCGGGAGGCGGAGGTAGGCGGAGCGTTGTGAGTTCAAGGCTGGCTTGGTCTACAGCGCCAGCGCAAGGCCGGCCTGAGCTACACAGTGCAACCCTACCTCAAAAATCCAGGGCTGGGAGTTTGGCTCAGTGGCTTAAGCACCTGCCCTGGCAAGTGCAAGGTTGTGAGTTCAATCCCCAGTGCCGTGAAAAAAAAAAAGATTCTTGAATAGACCTTTGACTCTTATTGTGAGTTCAATCCCCGGTGCCGCAAAAAAAAAAAAAAAAAAAAAAACACAAAAACTAATTGCAGGCATCAGTTAACTTTGTTACTATTATGTTCAAATACATACTAAAAGACAGTTCAATATACTAAATAAATATCTTTCTCAGTGTTTCTTGACTATTAATAAATCATTATTTAGTCTAACCCTCGTTTTACTAAAATTTAGGGATTTCTTCATAGCAGTTACTACATTGGTTTTCTGGACCTGTGCTCTCGTACCTAGAAAGGGAAGGAGTTAGGACTATATGGTGGTGGCACACACCTGTGATCCCAGCACTCTGGGAGGCTGAAGCAGGGAGGATGAGAGTTCCAGCCAAACCTGTGCAATTTAGTGAATTAGGGGACCCTGTCTCAAAATTTCAAAAAAAATTGGCAAGGACTGCAGATTTAGCTCAGTACAGAAACCATGGGTTCAATCTCCAGTGCTACAAAAAGTAAAAATAAAAAAAGAATCACTGGGTATAAACCTAAATATAAGAGCTCAAACTGTAAAGCCTTTAGGCTGGTCATGAAGGAGTATTCTTATAATCTTAGCATTCCGCCTTGATGTAGAAAGATCACAAGTTTGAGCCCAGTCTGTACAACTTAGCAATTTAGTAAGACTGTCTTACTTTCTCATTACTGGGATGAAATACCTAATACCCACAAGTTAAAGGAGAAGTAGTTTATTTTGGCTCACAATTTGTAGAGGTTTCAGTCCATAGTTGACTGGTTCCAAGGCAGAGTGGCATGACAGAGGAGAAGTAGTTCATGGCACAGCTGGCAGGAAGCAGAGAGGGGATCAAGGGAAGGGGAGGGTCATGCCCCCACTGACCTACCTCTTCCCAGGCTTCACCCCCCAGTATCACACCAACTATAAACCCATCAGTGGATTAATCCAGGACCACGTACCTAGGATCCAGTCACCTCCAAAAGCCCAACCTGTTACGTCATGAGTCATTGAAATGACATCTAGATATAAACCATAACAAAGACCTTGTCTAAAAAAAAATGCCTGGGGATATGACTTAGGTGTGAAGGCCTTGGGTTTAATCCTCAGCACCCCCCCCCCATTAGATGACTTGTGGGATCTTTTTATACCACTAAAAATCTTTTGATATAATTGAACCAATTCAGAAATCCTTGAGTGATTGATTTCTTGGTCTCTGATGATTTATCTATTGACTGCCTCTGTTATCTAGTCTTAATTCTTTAAAGGAAAGATGTCTTGTTGGTATTTCTTATCTGAAATGCTTGGAACCAAAAGTGTTCCTGAAATCAGATTGTTTTGAATATTGGAATATTTGCATACACATAATGAGATGTTTTAGGGATGGGACCCAAGCCTAAACATGAAATTCATTGATAAAGTTTCATTTATACCTTTTACACATAGCCTGAAGGCAATCTATACAACATTTTTTAGTATACTTGTGTTTAGCAGTCTAGTGTGGCATTTTCTACTTGTGGCATGTCAACACTCAAGAACTTTCAGAATTTGAAACATTCCAGATTTCAGATTAAGAGCAGGTATTCTGTAGCCAACATGAATTAGTTTAGACCTCAGCTCTGCTACTTTCTAGTTGTAAAACCTTAGGTAAATTATTTAACCTTTCTGTGTTCTAGCTACCTCATTGGTAAAATGGGGTTTAGAATACCTATCTGGTAAGGATTACATTAGTAAATATGAAGTGTCTAGAATATTGCTTGGTTCATAATCTGGCCTGTCATGTTTTCCGGCATTTTAATAATAACAGTTATTACTAAATTGTGATTTTTTTTTTTTACCATCAATGCTATATAAAGTAATATTTTTCCCCATCATATGTTTGATATCTTTGGAGCGGTTGTTTTTCTATTTTTTAAGTTGATACTAGTTGCCAATCATATTTTTTTGTAAATATTAGTTTTACCTTAGTAAAATGCTTGACATGTTTGAGGCCAGAGTAGAAATTCAGAAATGTATGATTTCTTTTTTGGAAATAAGTTGTATAAAGATGTTTCCTCACAATTGGAGGAAAGTAACATGTAAGCCCTACTAGTGAAACCTGCTTTCCCTCCTTAAGGTCAAATCCCATACAGAGAGCAGTATTTTCTTAATGAGTTTTAAGTCTCTCTGTTCATGGTATGTAGCATTTATATCACCTTTTATTCGAAATAGAATCTCTATTGTGTACTTTGGGGGTGTTCCTGATCTTTTTCCTCCATATAATCACTACTCTGTGTGTGCGTACATGCATGTGTGTGTGTTACTAGGGATTGAACACAGGGCCTTCACACTCAGCTGTATCTCCAACCCTTTTACATTTTTTTTACTTTAAGACAGAATCTCACTAAGATGCTAGATTGCCCCGGCCGGGCTCAAACTTGAGATTCTCCTGTCTCACTCTCAAAGTGCTGATGTTACAGGTGTTCTTTGCTACCCTTGGCCACTACTGACATCTTTAAGCTCAGTTCTAGTGGAATTCTAACAAACTGTAAACCCTTAATGAAACTTCTATAACCTTATGCAGAGTTTTTGTGTTTCCATGTTTCCCAGTCATTGATACCTGGCTGCTGAGGTGTTTATGAAACATTTATATTTTTACTCTTTCTAACTTTTCTTTCCTTCATAGGGTATTACATATGACCATGTAGAATTAAATGTATATTTGAATGGAAAAAACATGCATTGTCCAGCATCAGGCATACGAGGGACAGTATATCCAGTTGTTTATGGTAAGCTAAAATATGTCTTATATATTATTAGATATATGTTAGCTTTAGACAACTAATATAAATGTATATGTATATGTAATGTAAATGTATATATAATATAAATGTATAATTTTGTATTAATTATATAAGTCTTTCCTAAGTCTGAACAACTTGGTATTAAGGACATTTTTATATGTACGGAATATACTCAATAGTCTATTCAGTTCACTTTTTGCAGAGTTAAAGGTAATACAATGGTACTTCAGCTCATGAACTTCTTCCCATGATTCTAATTGCAAACCAAATTGGATGAAAACTGAATCAAATTTCCCCATAATGTCAGCATCAGACCTAACTATTGAGTTTGATTTGGTTTGTATTCAATTTAGTTTGTGACCAGAATCATGCAAAGAATTAAGTTCATGAAGCAAGGCACCACTATTTATTTCCCACATGTTAAGAAACTTGCTAAATGGTGACTTAAATAGGCAATACCTATATTCTCTTATTCATCATGTATTCTTATGTTTCAGTGAAGAGTTTTACTGATTTTACAAGACTTTTTCTGCCAGATATTAAAAAGGATTGAATGACCAAGAATTGTAAAGAATGTTTTGGAACTAGCAATGGGAATTTTATGTAGATTCAGCATTGACTGCCTTTGTAAATTACCTCAATGTTTCTTCTGAGAGAAATTGTAATTTAGGACAGTTTTGTATTGATTGTTTTGCCTTTGGTAGCCTTAAGTGCTATCATTTCTGTATAGGTGTGTACCTCCAACAAGTGGGTTGATTAAAAGACGATTCTATGCCACTTAACTACCTTAAATTTTATTATAGAAAATTTCAAACATGTAGAGAAGAGAATGCTATAATGAACCCTCATACACCCACTACCCAGCTTGAAACAGTTATTATCTTGTAGGCCAGTTAGGTTTCATCTACCTACGCTTCTGTTCTTTGCCTCTCCTCTTTATATTTTTGAAGGCAGATGCCAGATGTTCTATCATTTTGTTCATAAATATTTTATGTTTATCTCTAAAAAGAAAAGTGTATCTTCTGTTTTTGTTTCTCATTTTTTGTTTTTTGAGGTACTGGGGGCTGAACTCAGTAAGTGCTGCACTACATCCCAGCCTTTCTTTTATTTTGAGATAGCATCTTGCCAAGTTACCCTAGCTGGCCTCTAATTTGTTATCCATCTGCTGCTGCAGCCTCCTGAGTTGCAGGGATTGCAGGCGTGTGCCACCACACCAGCTCTGTGTATCTTCTGTAAAAAAACAGCCACAATACTTTCATCACTCCATTCTTTTTATGCTCTCAACTTTAAATCAATAAGTGTATGATTTTTCTGCTTGTGGTTTTAGTTAGTTTAAAATATTTTCTTATTTAATTTTGGTCTTGAATTTGAGTCATAATAAAGACCAATAACTTTTGTAGTAACTTACAATGAAGATAGAAGTGTAGCAGTGACAGACTGGGATGTCAGGAAAGTATGCAATAACAAATACAAATTTTTTTTTTTTTTTGGAACTGGGAATCAAAATCATGACCTCGAGCTTACCAGGCAAGTGCTCATGCTGCTGAGCTAAATCCCCAGTCCCAAATATGAATATTTAATAATATGAAAATAATGAAGGCTTCTGATTTACTTTTTTTTTAAGGTTTTCGTTAGTCTTTTCTCCTAAAATTACTTAAAAAAATTTTTTTGTCTCTAGGGGGAATTGAACCCAGAGATTCGCAATAGTAGGCACTGAACTACATTCTACCACTAAACTATATTCTCAGCCCTTTTTTAAACTTTTGAAATTGGGTTTCACTAACTTGCCCAGGCAGGCCTTGAGCTATCCATCCTTTTGCTTCAGTCTGTGGAGTAGCTGCAATTACAGGTGTGTGCCACCACACCTAGCTCAAAAATTATCTTTCCAACGTATGTTGCCCCCTATTGATGTGTTTTGAAATTTTGTTATAGTTTTTTCTTCTCCTCCTTCTCTTTCTCCTCCTCCTCCTCCTTTTCCTTCTTCTTTTTTCTTTCTTTTTATCCTGGAAATAAAATAGATTTGAAAAAAATTATGTTTCAATTGTATTACCTTTTGTGTCGTTACATGTAAAAGTGTGTTTTAAATTCTCTTTGATTAGTGTTGTTCCATAGTGCACAATCCTAAAAGTAATTACTTTGCTTACTTAAATAAATGAAAATGTAGCTTGGTAAATGAAATAATTTAGCCTGAGAAATGAAACACCTATTAGTAGAATGATTGAGTTATGCAGATGAGTATACAAAATAAAATTATTCTAAAGTGCTTCTTTTATTCAGCATTATTTTTATTTTTTTGTCGGTACTGGTGATCAAACTCACAACCTCACGCCTGCCAAGCAGGCTCTTAAGCCACTGAGCCAAACTCCCGGCCCTATTTTTTTCGAGGCAGGGTCGCACTATGTAGTTCAGGCCAGCCCTGCTCATGGTGTAGCCTAAGCCGGCGTCGAACTCACAACACTACACCTACATCAGCCTCCCGAGTGCTGGGATTAAAGGCATGTGCCACCACACCCGGCTTTCAGCATTATTTTTAATGGAGTAGATTTATAGATAGTAAATTATATGTGATGAATTATATTTTTTCATAAATTGAGTTTGATGAATCAATCCTGTTAAACCAAACGTTTTAGTAGCCTGTACTAAAATAAAAATAAAACCTAAAGTCCTTGCCCTTTGTCCTCCATCCCATTCCTAATCCTAGTTCTAATCCATTCATTTATTCAATCTGTTCTTAAATTCAACCTGTGGAGAGAAAAATACTGCATAACACTGATGAAGTGTTACTAAAAAGTGATGCCTAGTCAGCGATTTAGCTCAGTGGTGTAAACGCCTGCCTGGCAGGTACGAGGTTGTGAGTTTGATCCCCAGTACCAAAAATAAAAATTTAAAATTTAAAAAAAAAAAAGTGATGCCTAAGCTGGGCATGATGGCAGACACCTGTAATTCCACACTTGGGAGGCTGAGGCAGAAAGATCACTGAGAGTTTGAGGATAGCCTGGGCTACATAGTGAATTCAAGGCCAGCCTGAACTATATAGTGTATAAGTCTTTCTACAGATATACACATTCATTTTTCTTGAGCAAATGCTGGTAAAAACATGTAGAAGAAGTTGAGTTAGGCCTGTAGTCCAGTTCACAGTGGTGTAAGAATGTCATTTTCCTGATTTGGTTGTTCTGTAAGATGTTACCACCAGGACAAGCTGTATGAAGCATGCATTGGACTCTCTGTAGAATGTTTGCAACTTCCCAAGGATCTATAAGTTTTTTAAAATATTTTGTAGATGTAGCTTAATTGTATAAAATTGAGGAAATACAGATAGGCAAATACCAAAAAAACTCACTTATATTTCTGCCATCTAGAGATAATATTATTACTTTTTGTACTTAAGAGACTGCATCTTGCTATATTATCTAGGCTGATCTCAAGCTCCTGGGTTTAAGGGGTCTTTCTGTCTCAAGCCTTCTGGAGCTGGGAATACAGTTGTGCATCACTGAACCCAGCCTAGGATAATTATTAATAATGTTTTGATTAATATCTTTGCAGTGTTTTGTTAAATTTTATTCTATGTTGTAGCTATTTTTACCTAATACATTTTATAACCCAGACATCAGATACAGTTATTCTTCTTGCCTATTAATCTTAGGATTTTATGAAAACGGTTTATTTTATTTTCTTAAAATTTTGTCGTGGTGCTGGGAACAAAACCCAGTGTTCCACACATACTAAGCATGCACTCATCCATAATCTGAAAGCAGTTAACTTTAAAATTATGTATTCATTCAGATTAAGATGGTTGCTTCTAATTTGCTTTCTTTCTTTTTCTATCCTCTAGTTGACGACAGTGCAATTTTGGATTGCCAGTTCAGTGAATTTTATCATACTCCTCCACCTGGTTTTGAAAAAATACTATTTGAACAGCAGATCTTTTGAATGTATTTGTTTTTGAATATTCTATTTCTGCACTGTCAAAAGTGTTTACCATTTAATAAAGCTTTACCTGATCTATAGATGAAAATATATTCTTAAAAGTATGCTTGTTAATGTTGTCTACGGAACCAGTATATTCACTATATACTCAAAAGTTTTGATTTAAAATACTTACGCTTTGTGATTATGAAAATCAGCATTTTGAGCAATTTATTTAATTCTCATTTAAATAAATAGAACTATGGGTTTAACAGTATTACATAATAATATGTACATAAATATTTAAAAGGGACTTTCTTATATAAAATATTTGTATTAATAGAGATGTAGAGTTGGGTAGTTTTTTGTCATTCTAAAATTTAGACCTCATTAGTTATTTTAAATGTGTAGTCCAGTAATTTTGTGTCTCTGTTCTCTTTTATATACACTGTAACAGTTGGCAGAAATTTATATTACTGGCAACTTCATTTTTGGTGATCTGTTTATCATGTTAATGTACAACTTTTCTTAAAATTTAAATTGCTTATTTTGTTGTGTCAGATCATTGCTTTTGATTTGGTTTGTGAAAGGAGATAAACAGTAATGATTAGAGCATTTTGTTGAAGACCGTTATGCTGTGTAATTTCAGTACCAGAGTAAGTAATGGTGTAGTTTACACTGGCAGGCATATAGAATAGTACTATGCTTTAAATTTAAATGAGACTATTCTTTCGGGAACTTTTATTTCAATCTGTGTTTTCTACAAGGAATAACAAAATAATAGCAATTAAAGAGTATTCAGTGCTATATGAAATGCATTCTTCCTGTTTTATTAGTATACAGTATATTCACTTCACCTTTGATTATTTTAGAAGTTTAAATGCTGTATAAATGAGTCCTCTCTATGACCTAGCTTTCAGTGAGTCATTGTCCTCACTTAACCCCCTACAGAACTGAACGAATCACCTGTTTAGGTACATTCTCTTTTCAAATAAGTATGCCCAGGATGCATATGTTTCATTCCTTTTATCCCCAAGAAGCAGTACAATATATTATGCTAGAAAAAGTACAGGCATTAGAATTGGATGGAGATCTGAATTATAGGTCGGCTGTCTAATAGCATCAAGTGAGCTCCTCATTGCCTCTGGGCTCCAGGTTTCTCCACTTACAAAAGGGTAATCATAATGACTTCTTAAGATTCTGTAACTAGTTAATAAGGTGTGTATGTAAACCACCTTGATTATCATACACACCGAATAAATGTAGTTTCCTTGTCTCTGAAGCAGCGGTTTTCAGACTGTGCCTCAGCCCCCAAACCAGATCCCTAAATCAGAAACTGCTGGGGTTGGCACCAGGAATCTATGCTCGAGCACTCAGACAGATCTGATACATACTGAAGTTTGAGACTACTACTCAGGAGAGGATTCTTTGAGAAAGATTGCCTGAGAAAAATTTTCTAAGGCTCTAAGACAGTCTATTTTTACTCATAAGCTACAAAAATCCTGCACAGTGCTTATTATTTGGTAGATAAAATGTGACAATGTGTTTTGAAAATATCCTTGAATAACATGTTTACTTACATGTAAAAAAAAAAGTCACACATTTCACCTCTGGAATTGAACTAGTTAAGTGTTATTTATGTTTTTTTATCTGACTTTATGTCATAGTAATTTTAATTCATAAAGGACATGCTTTCTTGAGCAAGTAAAGTGATTTTATGTTATCTACCTCTTTGTTTTGTTTTGTTTTAGTGCATGTTTATAAAACAGAGTAGTACTGCTTGTTTGAGGGAATTGGTCATGTGACACATCTTGCTCATTTTTAAATTTTTTTTTTTTTTCTTTTTGTGTCAAGGTCTCACCATGCAATTCAGGCTGGCCTTAACCTCACTTTGTAACCCAGGCTGGTCTTGAACTTGCAGGGATCCTCCTATCTCAGCCTCCTGAGTGCTGGGATTACAGGCCTGCACCACCACAACAGGCTTATTTTTAAATTCTTTTACCACCTTCCTCCTTTAAACTTGACCACCATCCCTGGGGTTTAAACCCAGGGACCCACACATACATACTAGGCATGGACTTTACTACTTAACTAATTCCCAATTTAGTTATGTTTTTAAAAGCCAACGTTTTTCTTTTGCAGTAAAAGAACACAGGGTATTAAACACAGGACCTTCACATTGTGCTACATCCCCATCCCTTTTTTATTTTAAGTTTTGAGACAGTCTCACTAAGTCACTAAATTTTATAGGCTTGGCTTAAATTTATTATCCTACTGCTTCAGCTTCCCAAAGTGCTGGGATTGCAAGTGTGTGCCTGTGTTGCCACTACCAACCTTTTTTAAAAATCACATTCTTTTCTGCCTCTAAAACAGAATAGGGATAGTGGTAAAATGATACATAATTTACATCCATGGTAACAGGTTGATGAAATCTGATTGTGTTTTTAATTCATCTTAGGGCAATTACACTGAGCTGTTCTTCCTCCAAAATCTGTAACTTTAGTCTGATCATGAGGCAAACATCAGACAAATTCCATAAAGGGAACATCCTACATAACACTTGATGGTGTGTTTCGAAACTGTCAGAGTCATCAAAAACAAGGAAAGTCAGAGAAACTGCATACCCCAGGCAGGGAACTTACAGGGATATGAAGAGTCAGCGTAATGTGGTGTCCTGGATGTGGTCCAGGGAGAGCAAAAGGTCATTAAGTGGAAACTAAAGCCTGGATAAACCATGGACTTCAGTTAATAATGTACCAATATTTTTATTTATTCATTGTAACAAATGTAGTATACCAGTGTAGAATGTTAATAACAAGAAACTGGAAGAGGATTTAATGAGAATCTTTTCATGTTTTCTGTGGATCCAAACTTTAAAAGAAAATAAATGACTTTTAAGAGTTCATTGATGTAGGAGAAATTTTAAAAGAAAGCCTTTCAGCCAATAGGGTGACATTAATACAGTATGCACACAGAGCTTACACATCAAATGGTACTTATCTACAAATGTAAATAAGATGGGAAGCATTCTTGTATTTTGACACACAAACACTTCCATTTATTTCTGGCTGAATAACATTGTACACTGTCATCTTCCCATTCTCACTTTTTTCTTTTAAGGTGCAGAGTACTGGGGTTAGAACCCAGGGCCTATGCACTGAGCTATATCCCTGGCCCTTTATTATTTTGAGACAGAATCTTACTAAGTCACTAAGTCGTGTAGGTTGAGCTCAAACTTTAGATCCTCCTGTCTCACCCTCCCAGTTTTATGATTATAGGTATGTACTACCACACCCAGTTTGTCTACTGGTTCTGAATATTGTAATAGTCTGTTTGTCCACTGGTTCTGAATATTGTAATAGTCTGTTTGTCCACTGATTCTGAATATTGTAATAGTCTATTTGTCCACCCTAGGGTAGCTTTTCATACTTACTGAAAATTAATGTTTTATTTTCTGTATTTATAGTCTGTTTGTCCACTGATTCTGAATATTGTAATAGTCTATTTGTCCACCCTAGGGTAGCTTTTCATACTTACTGAAAATTAATGTTTTATTTTCTTTATTTAAGTGTTTTAAACATTGCAATTGATATGGGATGTTAAATATGTGAAACAAAAATATGAATCATCAGTTTATATTGATTTTATTTAAAACAGAAAAAGAAAATTTGGCTTTTTATTGCCTCTGACTCATCAGATAAGATTGAAATGTTTTCCACTTGGATTACAAGCTATAAATTAATTTAAAAATGGTATAAAATGATAATTTGAATTTTACTACAGCAAAAACACTAACAAATGCATGACATTTTTGCTCACATCTATTTTGTTTACTTCTTATGTAAGTCTAGAAACACATGAGAAGCATAGCTAGAAATGTGAAATCTTGAAAGTAGCAAACTATATTAAATCAATAATTTATATAATACAAAAACACTAAATAAGGTTGTGAAATAGAGAATTTGTAATCTGACTGGAATTTTCTTTTACACAGATATACCCAAGCACAGCACTCATGAATGGAATACAACCAACTACTGCTTATGTTTATTTGCATTATTGATGTAACCTGGCAGGAAAGTGCTGTTGGGAGCTGACTGGGCTGTTCATGTGAATGAGTGAGGACACAGTAAAATCAATTAACTGTTTTTCTTTCATTTATCTAAGAGTCCCTTCCAACTTGCTCTTTTAAAACAACTGGGACCAAAATTACTAAAGTAAATAGTATACAGAATAATGTTAGATATAATTAGAAATGCAAGTGAGTCACTATGCATCCAAAGTAATACAGAAATTTTAAGGCAAAATTGTTGCATTATTGACTGAAATGTATAATCTGTAATTACATAGGACTTATTATAATGTAATCATTCAAGAACCAAATCAGTTATGTGTTGTATATCATAAAAACTTAAAAGATCCCCTGCCCTCAAAGAACTTTGCTAATTAGAATAAATATGACTATAATATCTAAGACATGTTGATAAGTGAAAAATACAGGGTGTTAAACATCTCTATGTATAGTCTGATTCATTTTTTTAAAACCTGGGACTTCATGCATAGGAAAAAATCTAAAGTAATATATACCAACGTGTATTTTGGGAATAAGATTATGGGAAACTAGTAGTGTTTTGTTTATGTTTTTGTTTTTTCAGGATTGGGGATTGAGCCCAGGGCCATCGTTGTGCTGTATTTCAACTTTTTATTTTTTATTTTCAGACAGTTTTTTCCTAAGTTACTAAGTTGCCCAGGCTGGGCTTTAACTTATGATCTTCCTGCCTTTGCTTCCCAGAATGATGGAATTGTAGGCGTGCACTACCATGCCTGCTTTAAAAATAATCTTAACAGATAAAAAGAAAAACAAACTCTGGAAATAAGGTTACATGCTGGAGAGCGATGAAATTTACATCCATACCTACAAACCTAACAGGCTGCAGAATACCAGCTCAGGTAGTTAGAGGGTGTAGTGTGTCTCACAGGCTAACAGCAGACCAGGCAGCTGTGCACCCAGGCTCCAGATTGAGGGAAGTCAGTGCCAGTGAGGCGTGTGGAGCAGACCACTTCTCATAGACGCTGCACTCTATAAAGGACACTGAAGAAACAGCAAAGGCTACAAGTACTGAGATTTTGCCTGCTTAACCTATGAATGAGTGGCTGATCCTTAAGAAAACTAGAAATGTTAGTTAAACACTCAACCCACTGGCCACTGAAGCTAGAATAATTTGTGAAATGCTAATCACAGGAAGGGGAATAGAAATAAAGCCCCAAAAGGTCCATAGATTCATGAGATTTCCATAAGGTATTTCAGCAAAAACAATTGTAGATAAGTTCAGGTATCTAATGGTTCATTGCTTGGGGGAAAAAAAGAGTTGATTTATTCTCTGTTGCCCTGGATGCAGAAATAGCACCAATTGTTGAAGGGTGTGGAGTAACAGGTTTCAGCTTATGATGGGAAAAAAACTTGCCTCCTAGTCCACTGCTGAAATTTCTGCCTTGCAAAATAATACACATTTGGCCCCGGGAATTGTTTTAACTGGCTGTTTTAAAATAAAAGTTGCATTATCATTCAGGCATGGCATGTTAGTCCATCTCATACTTACTGTAACAAAATGCCACAGACTATATAATTTGTGACAAGGAGAAATCTTTTTCACCTGTCTACAAGATGGAAAATTCAAGATTAAAGTGTTAACACCCGGCGAGGAATTTCTTTCTGCACCATCACATAGCAGAAGGGCGGAGAGCGAGAAGGGGTGAATCCACTCCCAATAAAAGCATTATGAGGGCAGTGCCCTCGTAACTCCAGAACTTTCTGTTAGGCTCCACCTCCTGGTACCCTACATAGCGGGTCAAGATTAGACATCTGAACTTTTGGGGACGTATTCAAGCCATGGCATAAGGTGAGTACCACATATCAGGGCATGGTTGCCATTGAGGGCAGTAGTCTATAACTCACAGTCTCAAGAGGGCATAACAGACTTGTAAAATACTATTCTAGAAAAACTAATGCAAGGTCAGCGAGTATAGCTCAGTGACAGATTGCTTGCATAGCACATGTGAGGCCCTTGGTTTGATTCCCAGTACGGCAAGAAACAGCAACCAAATGTAATGCACATCATGCAGGCACACAGAGATGCTCCAGAGTTGGAAGGAAGGCACAACAAGGGAAAAGGATGGGCACAGGTTTTTATTGTGGTTTCTACTGGCAAGGCAGAGTAAGCAGAATTTAGGATTGGATAGTCTAAATGTTACTGAGCGCTGAAGCGTAGGAGCTGGCCCTAGTTTTCTGATACATGGTACTCGGGTGATCAGAATAGGAGAATATTGGCCTGGAATATAAGAGCCTAATACAGGAGCTGGAGGCTCTGGGTTGATTGGTTTGCACTGGAAATGCAATGAGAGCCATTTACTATCTCTAGGAATTAGCTAACCCTGCCAGGGGCATTCTCTTTCTGGTCAGCAAGACCCCAGAGACCAGAGCACAAAGAACACAGAACAGAAGAAAACAATAGTGAACGCATAGGCTAGCCCATAGATCATGCAGCTGTGTTATGGCTTGTGTAACTTCCAAAACTGGGAATTCGCATTCATTCAGGTAGTTGCTGAGTCCAAAACTACTTAAACTGAAAACAAAGAAATGGGAGATGTAGGATTCCCAGTGATCTATACTAGGGCTTGTTGTATTAAAAATGTATGGTAAACCTAGACATAAAGGATGATATATTTACTTAGGAATGTAGTGCTAGCTGAGCAGGGTAAACTAGAGTTTTTGTTAAGTTTTCGTGCTTTTGAGGCAGGGTCTTGCTATGTAGTTCAGGCTTGTCTTGAACTCACTATGTAGCTCAGACAGGCCTCGAATTTATGGTGACCCTTCTGCCTCAGCCTCCCGAATGCTGGGATTACAGGTGCAACACCACACCCAGTAAGTTGTCACAGTTTTGTGAGTAGACAGAAGTGACCTATAGATGATGGACAGGAAATTCTGAGATTATATTCTGGGGGAAACCAATCAAAGCTAGGAGTATGATACTCTCATGTTTTATCTACATTCAGAAAAAGATCTCCTAGGCTACCAGTCCAATGATTTCCGACCATCAAAAGTATCTACAAAACATCATTAAGAAAGAGTTTTGGAAATTAAGCCAAGAATCTTACAAACCATTATAAGGAAAAAAAAAAAAAAAAAACTTCATTCCTTAACTACATAAGGCAAGTTTGCTTATTGCACTTTAGATGAAAAAAGTAAAATAGAAGAAAGCAGCATCAGAAATGACCAACAGCAGAACAGGCCATTTATGGAGGTAGCCTTTCAGTCTGAAAGTTAAGACTGTGAAGGACTCTTACTGAAGCTATAAAACCATGGTGAGCATTAATGGGTAGGATGAATTTAGACTTAACAAATTCCTGAAACTAATAAAGTAGAAATCTTTGAAACTTAAAAGAGAAATATCTAGCTGCAAAATTTTTGGTATTTTCATGCTATGTTAGAATAGGAATTAATTGCTCCACCCAAAGGTGATTTAAGAGACAGGTTTTGTTTTGTTTTGATTTTTGGTTTATAGTGCTGGGGGCCCCCTGCATGATAGGCAAGCACGGTGCCACAAAGCTTGAAACTGAATTGTGAAGCAAGAAGATCTCTAAGAGACCATTTGCCCAAATCCTCATTTCACAAACAGGGAAAGTAGTTTGATGCATTTTAGGTGCCTTGGCCAAAGTGACAGCAAAATCTAGGTCTTTCAACATTCACTAAATACTAATTCTTCCTCTGTTGGGCACTGTGTACAGTTCATTCTATCTTGCTATGTGATTAGATAAATCCATTAACAATTTCTAAAGATTTCTAAAGGGCTTTGACAGAAGCTAGAAATTTAAGAGTATATTCTTTTCAATATTGATAACATGAAAGACAGCTTTGCACAACTACAAAATACATCCGTATACAACTGTCTGCACCAGGATGAAGGCTAAAAAGACCATTAGATACATTCACATTTGATTACACTTATTTAGTAGTTGGTGTATGCAACAGTGCCAAAAATGATGAGATAAATAACTACCTTTTTGGATTATCTGTGTGACAGCTTTCCTTTAGCACAAGTAAGCAGCAGTTAATTGTTTACCCACTGACATCCCTGGGTTATCTGCAGATGAGGCGTTGTCCAAAGGCAGGTAATGAGAAAACACATGGTTTTTGGTCTTGTATTATATTCTTGCAATTACACTGGAATATACACTGAAAATTCTGATAATTCAATGGTTTACTACAATACATCTGTAGTTGGCATTCTTGACTATTTTCCCTGGACTGTTCCTCCCATGAAAGGCTTGTTATGAATGCTGGGAATAGAGTGCAGCTGTAGGTTACTTACCTAGCATACATGAGGCCCTGGGTTCACTTTAATACAAATACAATAATATGAATTAGATTACAGGAAAAGTGTTGAGACACATCATAAAAACAATTTTCTAACATCTTAGAAGTGTATATCTTCCTATAAGTGGTGACCACACTAACTGTAAAGTTGCTGCTGCCAATCTGATAGAGACCTTGAAAGATAATAATTTTCATAACAGTATTTCATAGAGCTCTTAAAATGTCAACATTATGGAGTAAAATTTCCCTTCAATTCTTTGGGGAAAATGGGGCATATGCACTAAACAAATACTTTGAGGTACCTACTATGTGCCACGGATAAGAGTGGTCTAGATTTGCAAAAAAAGTGTTATGATACAGTCAAGGCTATGCCCATGACTCAGCTGCAGGGCTGCTGCATTAGCACAACAAAAGGAAATTGATGCAGATTTGTCTTTTCTAGCATCTCAGTGAAAATACTTCTTGGTAAAAGCCAACTGGAATCCTTGAGATTTATTTTACACACCTTGGTTATATTGGTAAGGAAACATTGAATTTGAAGTTCTCTTTAATTTTTTTTCTGCAGAATTACATTTTTAGGAAACAATGATTCAGAAATCTTTGTCCCTTAAAAAGAAAAAAAGATGGGGGATTAGATTTAAAGTCCACAAAGGGCAGCTCTATAGAAATAAAATAGCTTTGTAATTATTTTTAAAACTCTTATTTTATTACTTGAATATTGCTCCAGCCTTCATAACATATTGATGATTTTAAAATGGCTACTGATTTAGGTCTGATAAGTATGTTCTGGAAAAATAATTGATCTAATCTGCTAATACAAATGTTGTGCTGGAATCTGTTTGAATGGCTATTTAAAAATAGTCCATTAGTATAGTCCAAATAGATACAGTTCAGGCTGACCTTAAACTCACTTTGTAACCCAGGCTGGTCTCGAACTCATGACAATCCACCTGCCTCAGCCTCCTGAGTGCTGGGATTACAGGTGTGCACCACCACGCTCAGTAGGGCCAGATACTTTTAAAACACATTACATTTATTATTAAAGGAGAACCAGGTTGGTAAACATATACAAAAGGATGCTTTTTCTAAGAAACAGAGTGCTGTATACTTGCAACTTATAAGCGAATATTTATCTAAGTAGGTAAAACTCTTGAAACACTGGCATAGGCAAAGACTTTATGGACAATACCCTGACTGCACAGGAACTATCACAAACTGGGATCTCACCCTATTGAAAAGCTTTTTCACATAAGAGAAACCACCAACAGAGTGAAGTGACTACCCACAGTGTGAGAGAAAATGTTTGCCAGTTGTACCTTAGACAAAGCATTACTATCAAGAACATATGAAGAACTCAAATAAATCAGTCTTCCCACATTTAAAAACCCAATCCAAAAATGGGCATCTGAGGTGAATACACACTTCTCAGATGAAGAAACACAAACAGCAAATAAACATGTGAAAAAATGTTCAACATCACTGGTCATTCTAGAGATGCAAATTAAAACAACACTGAGATTCCACCTTACCCCAGAAAGAATGGCTGTTATCAAGAAATAACACCAATAACACATGCTGAAGGAGCACCCATTGTTGGTGGGAGTGTAGACTGGTGCAACCACTGTGGAAATCAGTGTGGAGTTTCCTAAAGTAGCTAGGGATTAGAGGTCCCATTTGACCCAGCTATTCCCTTTCTAGTATCTTTCCAAGAAAATTAAAAACATCATACCTCAGCAATATATGTGCACCCATATTTATAGCAGCAAAATTTGTAATAGATCTCAAAAACAACTTAAATGCCCATCAATCGAGGAATGGATAAAAGAGATGTGGTATGGAGTACTACTCAGCCATAAAGAAGGATAAACTGGAGACATTTATAGGTAAATGGATGCAGCCCAACAGCATACTCAAGTGAAATAAAGCAAACACACATGTAGACATTGTATTGTCTCACTAGTGTGAGAAGCTGAAATAAACAACATATGTATTGGTATATATATGTATATAAAAGCAGTTAAGATAGTTATACTACTGATTTCTCTGAGTTCACTGAAGAGAAAGATTTATGATGGTATTGTTCAGACAGTTGAATGCAGATGTCATGTGCTCTGGGTGAATGATTTAGGGATGCCGATGTGCAGTGCATTTACCATTGTTGTCGCCTGATCAATGTATTTTGAAATTTTTTAAAACTTCTTTTCTCTTTGAAATAAAATGAACTTGAAAAACAAATTTTAAAAATAAAAAATAACCAGCCTCTCTCTGTGGGTCAGTGCCATTCATGCACCGGGGGTAGAGAGAGCAAGGCCACACCAGCAAGCAAGCCCAGTCTGGGAACCAGCAAAATGCATGGGCCACTGGTGGCCTAGAATGAAAAAAAGTAAAATGGATCTATATTTAAAATGAATAACATAAATCACTTAAAGGATGAGAAAAGAAAATTAGCTAAATAGAAAAAAAAGTTGTTTAAGACATTTAGAAAGGACAATGCATGAATAAACATGCTTGTAGTAGGTATGAATACTATAATTTGCTTCTACATTTCAGAAAGACCACAAAAGAAAATCAAATAGATTGAGCGTGAACGATGTGTGAGGCACTGTTCTAAGCACTTGGCGTTGGCTCATTTTACACTCAAAACAACTCCATAAGGCAGGTACAATCACCTCATTCCGTAGATGCAGACCGAGTGTGGGCAGCAGCCAAAGCTGGAGATCCATCATGCCAGGGCTGGAGCGAGGACGGCCTCAAGAACACCAGGTGCCTGAATAATCTAATGGGGTACAGGTCTCATGTGATGCTCAACCTCCCCAGTGTCTAAATAAATGTGCTGCAGCCCTTTATCAAGTTCCAAAAACAACAAAAATTCTCTTGGGACTTTACAATTATGTTTAAAATTGAAGTCAATATGGAATGACTCGATATTTGATGATACCAAATCATTCTATTCTGGAGTGTAATCTTCTTTCAGGCTTCTTTTAATCGTGGATCTTCTTTTATTCCTCAGGTAGTTTTATAGTTTTCTTCAAGTATATTTTAACCAATTCAGACTTTCTCTGCAGTAGGGACATCTCTCCAAAGCTATCACACCTCCTTCTACAATGCTGCCCCCTGCCTGGCTCCCTCCTCTAGTCCCTACCCTCTACTTTCCCTTTCCCTTGACAGATTTATGAAGCCTTATTCTACTACTTGATTCTTAAGACAAATTTATGCCAATGCTACTATGAGCAGAAATCCTCCACACCTTCCTTTCACCTGTGTAACACTTCGTCTAAAGCAGATCCTTTCTCCTTTGCTCCCCTACCCATTTTATGGCATCCCTCCACCCCTTGCTCGGCTTAGCTTTTCTTGGAATCCTGCCCTCACCCACATCCTGGCCCTGCCCATGCCCTTTGAGGTGTCCTCTGCCACTTCCTCTCCTCACCACAGGAGACAAAGTCTGTTTCCTAAATAACTCTGCAGCCCCACCTCTACCTGGCACTAAAGGTAGAATTTCAACAAATATTTCAACTCTTCTGAAGTCCTATTGAGAGACAGTGCAATTGACTTTTTTAAATAATGCTTTAAGTTTGTTTAGATACTTTTCTCATTGCCGAGACAAAATACCCACTCCCAAGATTAAAGGATGAAAGGTTTAACTCACAGCTTGTAGAGGTTTTAGCCCAGAGTCAGCTGGCCCCAAGGCAGAGTGGCATGGCAGAGGAATTCATGGTAGGGCAGGCAGGAGGCAGGAGGCAGCAAGCAGCAGCAGGAAGGACCCTGCCTTCCCTCACTCCCTTTATATTCCATCCAGGCTATACACCTATTGATTGGTGCTTCCCACACCCCAGGTGGGACTTCCATTATCCACACCCAGAACAATTCTAAACCCATTTAGTTACCACACACCCTTAATCCCAGTATCGCACACCCTAGATCCAGTCACCTTTAAAAAGCCCCTCTATGAGAAGCTTTGAAGGAATATCTATATACAATTCAGAACAGTGTTCATCCTTCTCTGCCATGAAAAACCATCATATTCTCACTTCATCTTCATCCCAACACCACACAAACCCAGGGATGCTTTTAGCAAAGCGGGGAGGATGATGGTGGCAAAGTGGCTAAAAAAAGACAGCAGCTCATTTGCACTTTTATTCAGAAGTACATTCCCCAAAACTTGGGCAGTACCTACATCACTCATGTGTTAGTAGAACATTATAGCTTTAGTTGAAGATGTGAAGTTTTATATTTTATGTATTCTTTAAGTATGATTTTATTGATTGTTTCAGAATATTTCTGGAGATAACTGTTCAATCCATATTCAGCAGAATCTCTGTTTTCTCCTATAGAATTCTTCTCTCATTTGATTGTTAACTCACTGAATTTGAAAAAGGATAGTAAAAAAAAAAAAAAAGAATGATAACAGCAGTGCTTTTGGTGGCTTTCAGGTCCATCTCCCTGTTAGAGGACAATCACCAACTGACATTTACTGACTGCCCACTGTAGGTGGGGCACTGCAAGGAGATATAAAAAGAGGCACGTGGCCCTGTCCTTCAAACACTGACATTTGTGGTGCATAGAGGTGGGAAGAACTCTGACAGAGAGTTCCTAAATAGTTTTCTCAGCCTCCGCTCTGGATGAAGATCTAGCACCAAGAGTCTATGAAAGGGAATGTGTGCATTCAGGCTTTTCACAAGCAAAGTAGAAAAGATTCCTCTACTAGTACCACTGCTTATTTTTCTCAGAGTTCCATCCTGGATGGATGGGAACCAGTGACCACTTTACTGTCTGTGGAGAGCACAGGCACAGAGCCTGGCAATGCAGGAAGCAAGTTCCTTAAGGAGCACAGTCCGCAGGGAAGAGTGGAGAGTATAGTCCATGTTGTTTCCAAATTCCTAAAATAAACCTCATCCAGGATGATAAGACCTATGACATGCTGTATGCAGCCTTCTGTCCATTATTAAGGCAGTAAATCTTTGGTTTCACCTTAGGAAAAAACGTTTATACTGATGGCTCAGAAAACATTGTCTAGAATGAGGCAGAATGGCATTGTTACTGACAGTAAAGCTGCAGGTGCATCACCAGAAGGTATTCAATGTAGCCCTAAGCATACATGTCCCTTTGTAATTTTTTTTTAAATAAGGTCTTTCTATATAGTTCAGGCTGACCTTGAACTCACACTGTATCCTTGCCCGGGTCTTGTCTTTCTTCAGTTGGTGGATGTCTGCCTGGACAGGTTCTCTGCTTCTCACTCTCACACAGCCTCTCCCCTAATTGCTCAGACCAAGTAGGAGCTCCTTGTTACCTACACATTTCATTGCAGGAATCATCTTGTGCTTAATCTCTTTCTTGCTATTGAGTCAACTCCAAGAGAAGGAGTGGGACTATGTCTGATTTATCCAACTGGATCTAGCACTGTGCATTGCAAACAGGGGTGCTTAATAAATATTTTTGAATTAGTAAACTTTATGAAACATGAGTCACACCTGGATTGTTGTGAAGAGCTGAGATTTTGTGTGTAATATTTTTAGCTGAGTGCTTGTCATATAGTAGTGTCAAATAATAGAATAATGGCAATAAAAAGTACTGAGTCAGACTCAGAAGGACCCAACTACTTGGCAAACTGAAATGATACTTTCACTGATTTTAAGAAGGATGTGTCTTGGAACAAAACGTAAATTAATACTCATTAATAATATTGATGCCAGTGGGATTATCAAACTTATGTTCTTCCTGTATTTTCTTGAATCCTTGTGGTCTTATCAAATCATTTTTGCTTGGCCCTGCCTGCAATGATTTTCTCTTACTCTTTGGGTGAAAACTGGGCAAATTCAGTTTTCCAAAGTTTAAATTTAGTCAATCTTTAGCATCCTCACTAAGAAAATGCAAAGCCAAAAATACCTTCAACATTAAATGTGAATGTGAATATTAAGAAAGAGAAAAGAGAGCTACGGTGTAACTCAGTGGTAGAGCACTTCCTAGCATGCACAAGGTCCTGGGTTCAATCAAGAGGAGTCGGAGAAGGGAAGGGCAAACAAATACCAAAGTTTAAAGACATTTACAAATACTGCAAACATAAAATCTAGAAAAGTAACATGACTTTTCCTGTGTTCATTTGTATTTACAGCTCTAGAGGTAAAACCAGGAGGTACTCTACCACTGAGCTACATCCTCAGCTCTTTTCATTTTTTAATTTTTAAGGCAGGGTCTTGCTAAGCTGTCCAGGCAGGACTTGAACTTGCAGTCCTCCTGTCTCGGCTTCCTTCCATGCTGGATTATAGGTATGCACCACCACGCCAGGCAACATGACGTTTTTATTGATGAATGACTGCATCACCTCTGGAATTTTCTTTTCTTCACATTTTTTAGCTCATTATTTTAATCACCTAGTTTTTATGAGGATGACCTTTTGAGGGGAGAGGGGAGTGCTGAATGTGGAACCAAGGGCCTTGTGCACACTACATATGTGCCCCATCACTGCACCATGCCACCCCTGGCCCTTGTGATGACCATCTTTGCATTATCATTTTTATGAAAAGAGATATACTTCAGTCTTTGACATGACTGATGTTTGTTTTTCATTATTGATGAATTAGAGAAGTTTCCTTCAGCTTCACAGCCAATGATTGGTAGGACCTTGTGAATATATCGAGCTTCTTCACATGTGAACCGTAAGACTTCAGGGCAGCATCAGGCATTTTCCTGGCAGAGCAGGACCTTCCAATAAGCAGAACCAGATTCTCCATGATGGTTTTCACCTCTGATAACCAGAGCAATGTTCCACAGAGTAGCTTCTGGCTCTGTATTTCAAACCTTGCCTGTCTTCTAGTACCCCTCACTTCTGGTGCTGGGCACTGTGGACTCATTCATAAGGCCATGTGACCTCTTATCCTCCTCTTCATGCCACAGTGGCAGATAATTGGGCACAAGAAACAGCTGGACAACACCTCAAACCATCACTGTATCTAGAGAACTGATGATTTAATTTCATGTGAAATGGCTCTGAACCCCTTAGCTGCATCCAACAGAACCTTCACTAAATGGGTCCCCAACTCAACTTCCCCTTAACCAGATTCCAAAATTGCTGGTGGCTACTCCACCACTACCCACCACAAGGGGAAGTGTGACAGAGAGGAAGTTGGAGTGGAAAAGGCACAACCGTTAACTGGTTGTGGTTAAAATGTCTTGTCTTTGTCAACTTCACAAAAACACAGGACTCTGTGACTATTTTGCTAGGATCTTGCCCCAAGATCGGAAAAGGCTTAGTAAATGAGGGGAACATAAGCTTCAAAATCCTGCCTCAAATTAAGTAACTGAATGAATGAATGAGTTTGAAAAATCGTAAGGGTAAAGGAGCATACTCAATATTACAATTCTCTGGCTGAAGGACCTGAAGATCAGACTAAACAGCAGGCCAGTGTGGATGGGACCCACTTCTCTGTCCTTTTCATAGAATCACAGTCCCATTCTTGATGCTATTCAGGGAGTGGAGAGACCAGTGAGTATCACTCTTCATGATGACATTTACTCCTTTGTCTGGAAGTTTAAAACAACCCACATCTCTAATACACACGTGCTTCACCTGTGAAGTTACCTTCCAAAAATACTGAACCTGAGTCTAGTCAAGCTTCTAGGCTTAACCACCCATTTATAGGAAAATTTGAGGGCAGAAGCTCATACCAACCAGCATCAAAGGAATGAGGGATGCCGTGTGCAAACTTGAGCCCCCAGGAAACCAGACAGGACACATCACCCACACACAACACAAACTGAGAAACAGCAGCAAAAGGGAGCTGAAGAGGGAAATATGGATTTAAAGATATGTTAAAAGACTTTAGTTGAATACTGATCTAAAAGTGAAAGCTGCAAAAACATTTTGAGATGTCTGAGACAATTGGAATGTGGGCATTGACTGGATGAATGCTGGTCTTTTTTTTTTTTTTTTTTTTTTTTTTTTTGATACCTAGGATTGAACTTACAACCCTGCGTTTGCCAGGCAGGTGCTTACACCACTGAGCTAAATCCCAGGCCCCATGCTGGTCATTTTTTTAAAGGGATGATAATGGTATTTTTTGCTTTAATTAGAGTCCTTATCTTTTAGCGATATATATGAGGGAAAAAGTAAACTGTCAAATGAAAGATAATACATATAAACACTACTATCTCTAAAACTTATTATTTGAAACTCATTGAAATAAGACAGAGTGAAAGTGTTACCTGCTTCCCTGTCCTCATACCTGTCTTCAGAGGTTATTCGGTAATTTAGTTTATATGCACACACAAATACATACACGTACTTGTGGCTATATATTATATAATTATTTTAAAATATATTAAATGTACTATATTAAAATATTTTATATTATATAATGTGTAAAATTACATATATACATAATTTTAATACATTAAAGTAAATTAATATATATATTTAAGCATAATTTTACAGTAAAGTTAAATGAAGTCTTAATTTAACATTCATTACATAGTATATTTATTTGTTTATTTAATTTTGAGACTCCAGTCACTATGGAGTTCAGGGTGGTCTGGAACTCACTGTGTAGCCCAGGCAGGCCTTGAACTTGCAGGAATCCTCCTGTCTCAGCCACCCAACCTCTGGGATTATAGGCATGTACCACCACGTCTGATCCCATTTATCTTTAATAGTACAAGAAAAACCCATGTTGATCTCTGGTTAATGATATGCATGCTGACATGTTGATGGGTGAAGTTTACTCATATTTTCAACTTACTTTGGATACCTCAAAGCAGATGAAGAGTGACTAGTCTATTTGGTCCGCCACAGCAAAATAGCACAGGCTCAGCGGCTCACATAACGGAAATTTCTGCATCGCCATTCTGGAGACTGAGAAGTGTCAGGTTAGGGTGCAGTGCAGATAGATTGTGTTGAGTTTTTTCTCGCCTGGTTGACTGCCACCATCTCCTTGTGTGGTCACACAACCTCTTTCTTGTGCACATACAAGAAGAGAGTGTGTGACTCTCCGATGTCTCAAAGATACCGATCCTATCAGATCCAAGCCTCACCCACCCTTACGACTTCACTTAACTTTAACGATTTCTCAGGGCTTTGGGACATATATTAGGCGAAACACAAACATTTAGTCCAAAATAGATGGATAGATGTGTAATAAAGCTGACAGTAGAATGATATTAATTGTGGAATCCAGATGGTGGGTATATGGGCACTTACTGTGTGTATTAGATTCTCTGTTGCTGGGACAAAAATACCTGACATTTGACAGGGAAGTAGGAGCATGATTCACTCAACAGCCGCACACCTCCAGGTGTAGCACGTGGAAGGACCTTGTGCTTTAGCATCTGATGAACCTGCATTCAAAAACTGAGCTGAATAAACTGCCCACATTTGCTGACTCTGAGTGTTCAGCGTGAGAGGGAATTCAGCCTCTACTGAACAGAGCATAAGTAATCCTAGAACTCTTTAAGTGACCCTCTCATTAGGCTGAGACTCCCCTGTCTATCTTGGAAAACTGAATTCTATTTTTCTCCTCATTTCGAGAAACAAGGAGGCCAATTCCTCCTCACTGTGTTCCCACTGCCTCACTGTCTTTGTATCATTGCCCTGAACCAGGTGCTTGCCAAACCCAGACAACTCAGAGACCCTGTCTCAAAAAATGCTAAAGGGGCTAGAGTATAGCTCAGTGCAAAGGTCCTGAGTTCATTAATTAATTAACTAACAATAAAATTAAAATATCTGATGGTCAACTTTATTGTGTATGGCTTTCAAAAAGTAGTCTGGTAAATCACCACAAAGTTTTTACACCTATTTAACCTTTTATTCAAAATTAATTAATTATTCAAAAAATAAACACCAGAACCCTAGAGGGCCTCTCGATGTCCACTTCCAGCTTCTACCTCTCTATCCTCCCAAAGACAATCATTTTGCGTCTGGCATCTTTTGGCTAATATTATGTTTATGCGATCCATTCATGTTAGGCATATAGCTGTAATTCCTCCAGTTATTTTCAATGTTGTATATATCGTTTTGTTGGTGTATTTATTTTTATTATCTCACATTTTAATGTGCTATGGCTTAGACATTTTTGGCAGCTGGGCACAGTGGCTCACGCCTATAATCTTAGCACTTTGGGAGGTTGAGATAGGTTGATCACAAGTTTGAGCGCAACCCAGGCAACTTAGTGGCTTAGTGAGACCCGTCTCAAAATAAAAAGAATAAAAAGAATGAAATTAAAAAAATAGCTGGGGAGGTAGTTCAGTGCAAAGACTCTGGGTTCAAAAGCATTTTTTTTTTGTCTCCTCCCAAATTCATGTGCTGGAAACTTAATCCCCAACACAGCATGATTGAAAGGCGAGGCCTATTGGGAGGTGCTTAGGTCCTCCATGAATGGACTGATGGCAGTGGGATCGGTGAGGAGTTTTGAGAGTGGGCTGTCTGTCTCTTCTGCTTTTCTGCCAGGTGAGCACACAGTGTCCTCCCTTGGAGAAGGCAACATTCCAGGTGCCATCTAGAAAGCAGAGAAAGACACCTGCAAGTGTTTTGATAGTAAACTTGTCAGTGTTTAGACCTGTGAGAATAAGTTTCTGTTCTTATGAATTATACAGTCTCAGATATTCTGTCACAGCAGCGCAAAATGGACTAAGATATAACCACCTGCTGCTGCTAGATACTTGGACTGTTGCGAGTTGGAGCCATTACAAATAATTCTGCTAAGGACATTCTTGCTCATTCCTTTTTGTGCACATGTGCAGTCTTTTCTGTTGATAGAACTGCCGAATCATAGGGTGTATATTTCTATCAGTGGAAAGGCTCTAGCACATCTTATCTTGTAAGATACCACATTTCCTTCCAGCTACTTCCCCATGTCTCTGTTCCTCTTCACAGTAAAACTTTAAAAGATGTCAGTACGCACTGTCTCTTCTTTATCTCACCTTCTCCGTTTTTTCATACCAGTTTAATTTCTGCCTGCTTTTCTTCTATAATCTCTTATTTGATTTAATAGTTACTGTGCTTTTATTTTTTTTTTTATCTTTGAGCATCTTGTATATTACTTTTTAAAGTTTCAAGAAGGTTTTTAAAGACTGAGTCTTGCTATGTAGCCCAGGCTTGGCCTTGACCTTGCAATCCTCCTGCCTCAGCCTCCTGAGGAGCTGGGATCACAGGTATGCGATACCTCACCCAACTTACACATTCTTATTTAAAAATCTTTTTGTCACACTGCCCCTTATTATAGGCAATGCAGTGATGAGGAAAGAGAACCTGTGAGAGATGCCTGAGATTGGGACTCCTGGCCCCCAGCTACTTTCTCTGTTTCAATGAAAGTAACAGACCACAACCCCAGCCCATGTGAGACGTCATTGTGGGGACATGAGGCGCTCACCCTCCATACCATCCTGTCTGAGGTGACATCTACAGCAAGTGACATAAACCGATGCTGTTAGAGCTATCAGTATGAATGAGAAAACTCAAAAGTTGGATTCTGATTCAATATTCAAGGCTCAGCAATAATTCTAGTATTACTAGCTAATGATCTCCCTTCAAACTGAAAACGAAAGGCAGTCAAGCAGGGTTTAAAGAGCACCGTAACACCAGAAAAAATGCAAGTCTGACAAAAAGGAGTGTGTGTTTGTAGAATTCATGGGCCCACCAACCACCAACAGCACAGGAAGTGCCAAGGCAGAAAGCACACAGAATCCTCCTCAATGTCTCCGTAGTGGTGCCATGAAGGACAATGGACAAGGAAGCTCCTCCCACATCACAGAATCCAGGACGGCTATTTTGACCAACTGAGGAATTCAATGTCCTTCTAGAAAATGAGAAGCAGTGAGATGGCACATGCCATGACCCATGCCAATATTTGTTGCTTCCTCTCTACCATCCTAGCAACTTTACCAATACATAATTTGGAAAATAAACTGCAGAAATAAATCAAAGGTGCACCTTTTGATTACTTTGGATAAGCATATACTACTGTGAAATCGTTTGTACAAACAATAAGCTTAACATTTCCATGGGGCCCAAAAGTTCTCTTATGCTTTTTTTGCAATCCATCCCTTTCTTCCCAACCTGTTTCTAAGCAGCCTGTCCCTAAGCAACCACTAATCTGCCTTCTGTTTACACAAATTAGTTTTTATTTTCTATAATTTTATACAAATGGAATAATACAGTATGTATTGTCTTCTTTCAATGAGCATTTTAAGATTTTTCTATGTGGTATAAATCCACGCTCTCTTTCTTGTGCCTTTCTTTCTTTTTTCTTTTTTTTTTTATTTTTTATTTTTTGAGACAAGGTCTCACTCTGTAGTCCAGACTGACCTTGAGTTCACTATGTAGCCCTTGAATTCACACCAATCCTCCTGAGTGCTGGTATTACAACACCATGCCCAGCCATCATGACTAGCTTGCTTGCTTGCTTTTTCTTTTCTTTTCTTTTCTTTTTTTTTCTTTACACCTCTCTCTCCTTCCTTCCTTCCTTCTTTCTTTTTTCAGTACTAAGGACTAAACCTAGGACCTTTCCACTGAGCTACATCCCAGCCCCTCTTCCCTTTTTGAGACATACAGACTGGGCTCAAACTTGCAATCCTACTGCTGGGATTCTAGGTGCATGCTACCACACTTGGATAATTTGTTCCCCCCACCCCGAACATTATTTCATTGCATGGTCATCCAATTTTTTATTCACTTATCAGAGGTGAATTATTTCTAGTTTGGGTCCATTATGAATAAAACTTCTCCAAACATTTGTGTACAAGAGTTTTCATGGACTAACACTTTTTCTCTTAAAGACCTAGGGGAAAAATGATTGTTTTTTAGGGATTTGTATATTTGAATTTCTGAGACACTGCCAAACTGTTTTCTAAAATGATTGTGCCACTATATATTTCTACTGGAAGTGTGTGAGGATTCTACCACTTATCATGGTACCAGGTTTCATCTCCTCATCAGTACTTGTTAGGATTAGTCATTTTAATTTTGGCCATTCTAATGAGTATGTAGTGGTGTTTAAGTATGATTTTAGTTTGTATTCCCCTAATGACTGACCCTGAGCACCCTTTCATGCTTCTGGTGTGTGGATAAAGTGTTCAAATATTTTTCCCATTTTTAGTTGGATTGTTTGACTTTTTATTGTTTTGTTATAAAAGCACTTTCATGTATTCTAGATATATTCTTTGCCTAATAGATTTGTTGTGAATATTTCTCCTACTCTGTGGTTTTCTTAGCTGTGATTTTCAAAGACCAAATGTTTTAAATTTTGATGAGGTCCAATTTACCAACCATTTCTTTTATGGTTTCTTTTGTGCTCTATCTAAGAAAATTTTGCTTCCACTGGGGGCACAAAGATTTTCTCTTTTTTTTTTTCAGAAATTTTATAAGTTTAGATTTTATATTTAAATCTAGGATCCATTGATTTTGTTTGTTTGTCGGCAGTAGTGAGGATTTAATGTAGGCTTTCAAGCATGCTAAGCATGTGCTCTAACACTAAACAACAAGCCCTGTGATTTATTTTAGATTAATTTTTGTGTATGGCCTGAGAGAAGGATCTATGTTGATTTCTTAGGGCCACCATAACAAAATACCAAAAACTGGGTAGCTTAAAACAACAGAAATCTATTTTCTCACAGTTCTGGTGGCTGTAAGTCCAAGACCAAAGTTTCAGGAGACCCACGCCTTTGCCAAAACCTCTAGGAAGAGTCCTTGCTCTTCTAGTTTCTGGTGGTTTCCAGCAACCCTTGGTATTCCTTAGCTTGTAGTTGTATCACTCTATTCTTAGCTCCATCATCATGTAGTCTTTTCCTTTGTGTTCCCCTAACTGCACTCTTATAAGGACACTAATCATATTGGATCAGGAGCCCGCCCCACTCCAGTATGACTGGCATCTTACCTAGTTACATCTGCCGTGACTTCCAAGATCACCTTCTGAGGAACTGGAGGTTAGGACTTCAGCATATCCTTTTAAGAGGACACAATTCAATCCACAACAAGGTCCATATTCATTTGAAAAGTTTTTGTATAGATTACTCAGCATCCAACCAGTAGACAGAAAAAACAGGCAGGAATTTTAACAGGGAAAATTTCTTTCTTTTTTTTTTTTTTTTTTTTTGCGGCACCGGGGATTGAACTCACAGCCTCGCGCCTGCCAGGGCAGGCGCTTAAGGCACTGAGCCAAACTCCCGGCCCTGGTTTTTTGAGACAGGGTCGCACTATGTAGCTCAGACCGGCCTTACGCTCGTGTTGTAGCCCAAGCCGGAAAATTTCAATTTAAATAATTATTAACTATAATGGGAATGGAGAAATAGAGGCTTATTAAAGATAAAAAGAACCTCTACAGAATATAGAAATAGTAGGTATAAGGACCATTTACTACCTATCCTAGGGCTTTAATATATACCACAGAAGAGACCCCCACCCCACCCCGAGATGAGATTTAGGTGCAGCAGGTGTGGCCAGGGCTAACTGGATGGCACAGAAATTGCCCAGTGTTTACTCACTTTCCCTTACTGGAACAAAATGCTCAACATCCACAATTTAAAGGATGAGAGACATATTTTGGCTCAGAATTTCAATGGGTTTAGTCCATGTTTGACTGGCTCCAAGGCAGAGCCGGCATGGCAGAAGGACATGGTGGAGGAAAGCTGTTCACCACATGGCATCCCAGAAGAAAGACAGGAGCCTCAGGTGACGATGTGCCTCTCCAGTCCCTTCCCCAGTGACCCACCCATTCTACCAAGGCATCTCTGAATGTGAGACTTTGGGGGGATATTTTAGATCTGAACCATAACACCCAGAGTATCTAGCATCTGGGATGCCTGAGAAAGCTGGGCACAGGAAGGTGCCACGTAAAATGGAAAGAAGGAAGGAGAAGAACATGATCAGCATATGCAAATAAAAAATGTATAAGAAGCAAAGAGAAAATATGCAGAGTCAAATGGCCCTAAATTCTTTATTTGGTTATGAAGCCATTATTGATATCTCTGATTTCTTCCTTTGATTTCCCACTCTGTATTTTTCCCACTCTCACCCCAAACTTCCACTGGTGAGAGTTCTTTTAGAAGTGGGATAACCCAAACCTTTATTTTCAAAGGACTGAGTAGTAAGCTGAGGTTTTTGTGTATTTGCTTATATTGTTTTTATTGACCCTTAACCTTAGGCATGGAAATACTAAAAGGTATCACAAAAAATATTATGGGTTTAAAATATAGTCCTTGTTGTCTGCATTTGTAGCACAACTCTCTTTCCTTTAGGTAACTAAAATCAGTAACTCCAGCCAATAGATAACCCTTTTTCTGCCTTGGTTCAATAGTGCAAGGACCCCAAAATGACTAAGTGGAAGTCTCATCTTCCCATTTAATTGAAACATTGTTTACTCAGTGTTTCAGAAAGATTTCCCCTTTGGGAACTAACTCTCAAATCAGCAGCTTATCCTCAAGGCTACCAGGGTAAGAAATAAAAATTTGCTGTAAGTGGGTTACTGGCTATAATAGTGAGAAGAGCCACTTCCATTTCTGCCCGTTAATTCTGCACTCAGGTCTAGTCGTATGTGAGACTGTGGGGTTCCTCCTCGACGGGCACCAGACTCCTGTAATCAAGGAGCTTGAAGGTCCGTTAACTTGACTTAGACCTTGACTGCCCACTGTAATGACTCAAGTCACGTTTTTCGCTGCCCAAAGTACCCAAAATACTTTTTCCTCTTGTATAGATCAAGCAACACTCTAGTGTCCTCCTCTAGGAAGGAGTTCACTTCTAGGAAGAGCATAATTTCACCGCCATCAAAGATCTCTGCAGGCCAAACATCCTTGACAGTGGCTGGCTCACTTTGTCTTTGACGATTTCGTGCTGCCACCACCTTTGCCACCCTAAGTGCCCGCAACTCTGTGCAACCGGGGAGAACATGCCGACCGCAGCATCTTCCACTTGGCTGGCATGGAGCAGGCATCAGAGCTCTCTATCCTACTTCTCATGGGGCGGAGCAGGAGAAGCTTTCACACATGCTTGTGAGACACAGGTAGGGGTTGGACTAAAAACTGGCACAATGACAACAGTAATGTTGTTTGCCATAATCTGGGTTCTGTTTATGATTGGATACTTTTTACTAATTACAGGGACTATTTAGAAATTGTAGACATTTAGAAGTATGACAGAAGACTACAGAATGGTATTATCGTACTCATGGATTGAAGCCTCAAGAAGAGCTGGAACCAGGGAAGGCTCTGGACTCCTAAGCTGTATCTACTTGTATATTATCTTTTTATATTCTGTTACTAGTATGACAAATTTCCCACTTTAATTTTGGGTCTTTCCATTCAAATTCTTTTGTAAAAGGCCTGATTTGTTTTTTTGCCTGTTTTATCAATATTCTTGGATCTTGTACTGATTAAAACCAAATTCAGTAAAAATGAAAACAAACAAATAAACAAGAAACCCCATACTGTTAGCTTCCCTGTTTGGCAAGTATTTTCAAGAGCAAAATTCAGCTAGGCATGGTGGCACACTCCTGTAATCCTAGCGCTATGAGAGGCTGAGACAGGAGGACTGAAAGTTCCAGCCCAGCCTGGGCAACTTAATGACTTAGAAAGACCCTGTCTCAAAATAAAAATATTAATAATCTTAGTAAAAGGATTAGGGTCCTAGCAAAAGCCCTGGGTTCAATTTCAATACTGAGGGAAAAACAAAACTTTCATATCCACTTGCACAAAACTACATCTAGCATCATGTTTTTAAACTGGAAAATGTTCTCAGGAAATTACACAATGGTGTGTATAAATCTGGACAGGTTGTACTCACGAGGAAAGATATGTGATTTACCTAAGCATAGTAAATACTTCAGAGTTTAATTATCAGGGTAGCAATGTCTATTGTACACAGTGGCCATGACTATCTGTATAGCAAAATTTCTAAGCATGAGAAGAAATTGACTTTTTCTCAAGAACATTTGCTCAGTAATATCTTTGTCCTTTTATTTACAGGGTAGAGGAAGAAAGAAGTATGAAAAACATACTTATAATACCTTATCTTTTCTCATAAGTTTCCCTTATCATAAAAAATAAAGTCCCATGCACTGGAATCCAAGATCACCAATGTGTCACCAGAGCTTTGAAGTCCTGCAAGTGCACACCCTGATGACCAAGTGTCCTCAGGCTGGCCAACCTCCTCTGTCTGACACGCACAGCCTTCTGGCATGCCTGACCCCGTGTCAGTGCTACTTCTCAGCAACACCCTCGAAAGCCTCTAAAGAAGAATTTAAACTTCTTAAACCCAGTCAAGTGAAGTAGATTTGTGTTCTGTCACTTCTGTCTTGATTTTAGCCAGTGGAATGTGGTGTACTTGAGATGCCTGAAATATATTATTTTTAAAACTGAAAAGCAGCCTTCCCATTTCAAAAGCAGATAGTAGAAACGTGTACCAAAATATATATATAGCCAAAACAGTACATTCTGACCATGAGCAATGAAAATCAGATTTTCTTGTTCTCTACCATGTTGCTGTCATATTTTGGTTTGTTTGCTTTTCATTTATTTTTGGCATTGCTGCTGTTTTTGAGGCAGGGTCTCACTATGTAGTACTGGCTGGCTTTGAACTCACAGTTATCTTCCTGCCTTCTGAGCACTGGGATTATTGTTTGCTTCTTAAAATTCCCACTGTAATCCCTGATTAACATTAATTTTCTCTGTGTCAGTATTGTGGTTTCATATTGTTGGCTGCCACTTTTTGCCAATGCTATTTGCTATCCAGATATCTCCAAGAGGTTCTCAGCAGCATAAACTCTTCAGTAGGAGCTGGCTTTGATCTCTTGTTTCTTTTTCCTATCCACAGAGATTATTTCACTTGAACTCAATGAGTTTTTAGTCTTGGATTTCTCTATTTTCATCAATTGAACTGTCCAAGTAAATTGGCACATGAAATCTTGAGTGTGTGGTCTTGCTACTTGGTCTAGATTGCTTAGCCACATTGTTAGCCACAGAGTTTGTTTGGGGAAAGATGATTCCAATTTCTAGCCCCCTGTGAAAACCAAAGTGAGCTAGAAATATCAGTTTCTGTAATCCTGAACAAATCTGAACAAGCCCAACTATTTTGGGGAGTAGATAGCCTCAGGTGCATGGGATTAAACTAGGATTAGTCCTGGTTCTATTTACAGCATGCTTTCTTCAGTGGTCCATGAGTGGCCTCTCCTATTAAATATAATTATATTGATATAGAAGTATAGATACAGTGCAGATATGTGCTCACGATCCTACCATCTGATGCAGAAACTAACACCCTGGCTATACCCTGCGTCTAACCATATGGTTGGCCTCCGTCCCAGCCCTCTGCATTTCCCCACTCGAGATAACCATAATGTTGAATTTCTTTTAGTTGGCTGTTTGTTTGTTTGAGATAGGGTCTTGCTATGTAGTTCAACCTGGCCTTGAATTTAAGGTGCTCCTTCTGCCTCAGTTTCCCAACTGCTGGAATTATGGGTGTGTACCACCAAACCAGCTTTTTTTGGTTTTTGCTTTTTTGTTCCATGCTTTTCTCCAAGTTCTTATGGTTGCAGACAATCATTGGCACCCTTGGCTAGCAGATGCAGAACTCTAATCTCTATCTCCATTTTCATATGGATTCCTCCTTAGTGTGTTTCTGACTCTGTGTTTCCTCCTTCTTACAAGTATTAGGCATACTGAATTTGCATTGGGTCCAGTACGGCATCATCTTTACCTAACTAGTTATATCTGCAAAGTCCAAATACTTCACAGGTTCCAGAAGGTAGTGTCTTACCATTTCTTTGGGGGGTCGAAATTCAATTCATAATAGCATGTAAATGTTCAAATTTAGGGGAAAAAATCCCAAACTAATTTCCAATAAGTCTTGGTATTGTCAGACTACTGAAAAGATTTTGGTGTTTTGTTTGTTCATGTTGTGTTGTGTTGTGTTGTGTTGTGTTGTGTTGTATTTTTGAGACAGAGTCTTGCTACATAGTTTAGACTGACCTTGAACTCATTATGTAGCCAAGGCTGGTTCTAAACTCATAGTGATCATCCTGCCTCAGCCTTCAAGTACTGGGATCATAGGCATGGGCCACCACACCCAGTTCAAATGTTGCCTCACTCAAATGAGAGGTCCCATACAGTACTTAAGCTTGTGCGTCTGATTTATTTCACTCAGTATTATGTTTTCCGGGTAGAATGCCAGTTTTTAAAAACCAATCTGTAGGGGTTTTGTTTTTGGTGGTTTTGTTTTTGTTTTGCAGTGCTGGGGATTGAACCTAGGACCTCATGCATGCTAGGCAAGCCGTTTACCGCTGAGTGACATACCTGGCCCTACAAGAGTTCTTTATGATACCAATCCCTTGTCAGTCTGATGTATTTTAAATATCGTCTCCATATGACTTTTCACTTTCTCTAAGGAACATTCTCATGAGCAAAATTTTTAATATTATATATTTTTTATTACATTTTTTCAGTACTGAAGATTGAACTCAGGGGCCTGTGCATGCTAGACAAGTACTCTACCAGTGAGCTACACCCTAACCCCAATCAATTTTTTTCGAAGTCAACATTTTTATGTCTTGTTTAGAACAGCTTTCCCTAACTCAAGGTCTAACTTATATCTATCTCTGTGTTACATAATGAGGTTTAAATATGTTTTGGGGAAAGGCGTCTACTCAATCTGTTGTAACAGAAAATGCCCTCCTCCCCAGCCATTATGCTTTAGTTTCTTAGTTTCCCTGTTAATAGTTCCTGTTCCAGTTCTGGTCACTTCTGTTGCTTAGAAATGACTTGTCACTGTGATGCATAGGTGGTCACTACGAGGCACATGGTATAAACCAATCCCCAGTTGACAAGCCATTCTGCCTCTGTACTTCCTGCTTGCTTCTCCAATATAAATCCTAGACCACCAGAGTTTGGAGGCTGACATTTTGAGAGTGACCCCAATCAATGCCCACTGATGTAAATAAATCTGCCTCCAAATTCTGGGTGTCATTTCAGTGTTTCTCTTTGCCGTTGCATCTGGTGCATCCACCAGGAAGACCAACTGTGCTGACCTCTTTGGTCACTGGTTGTGGCTCTCACAGATGGAGCAAGGACCTCTCCAGGTCCCAACAGGAAGGTGTGCCCTCAAGATTTCTTGAGTCTCCTTAGAGCCATACAAGAGGATTCCTGGCTCCCTGCTTGAGTGGTTCACATCAGACCCCAAAGAGAAGAGGACGTAGTCTGTCTGTCTGTCTGTCTGTCTATCTATCTGTCTGCCTACCTGGCTGCCTGATTCTGGTAAGACCCCTGGGGGAACCCCAGTTAGTCTATCAGTCCTGCTCAGCTCAAGCAGGAGAGTCTGATCAACTCTTATTAGGACTACCCTCGAGGGAAGGGGGTGAGAATGTTTTAAACTCTGAGTGCTTGTGGAATGAATGGTGAGTGAGTGGAATGGACAACATAAACAATAGGCTGTGCACCAAGACTGGGAAGCACTGGTCTCGGTGGCTGATTGGTTCCTTACCTGTGGTTTGGCATAATGGAGGCCTCACACCCTCCTTAGCTAAATTGCACCTAAGTCTCCAAGAGGGGTGCTGCCAAATGGGTATCTGAATAGTCTCTCTCTGAGGGACATCCACCCTTCGTTTATTGTGCTATCATTCAAGGGTACACAGCACACATAAGGAGTCAGAGATGGGAATTAATTAGTCAAAACTCACAGTCCCTGAATGCAGGAAAAAGGGATTTTTTTCTGAGATTGTAGAGTTAAAAATGAAACCAAACTGCTCTCTACACCTCAAAAAAAAAAAAATAAGGCCCATTCTTCCTGAGATTTCTGCCTTGGCACTCTCATCAGCCTCCAAAGTTATAGCCAACAGTTTCAACCCCTGCTCCTAACTCACCTACTTCCAGCCAATTCAACTGGTTCCAGCTCACCACTGCCTCACAGCTAAGCCTATCCTGGTCAGACAGCATCATCTAATGCCCACCCAAGATGACTGTCAGGAATTCCTTCTGAGTTCCACATTTTGACTGAGGAAAATTGGACTGTCAGCCCTGAAGAATGAGCTGCCATGGCCTTTCCCAAAGGTCACTCTGCCTAAAAATAACCCAGTCAAACCCTTCTCAAAGACATCAAAGAGAGAGACAAAAAGCCCAACAATATGTCAAAAGTTACTGTTGTTATCCAGAAACCTGATAAAAGTACTATGGACATTAAAAAGAATAAATGTCCATTCAGATTAAAAGGTAAGAACTTTAAAAAGCTTCAACCTGGACCAGACAACACTTTCACTGGTCTGATGGGCTCAGACTAGGTCAGACTGGGCTCTCTTCTTCAACTTGGCCTCCAGGAGCCAATAGTGCCAGTATCAGGGCAACTAGGACTCTTGCTTTTCACTCCCTCTACTAGCTACAAACTTGCAGTCTGGGAGGATATCTCCTGTATAAATCAGTCCTCATACTGCTTCTGGAAAGAGACCTCCTCTTCAAGTTAGAAGCAACTGTCTCCTTGGCACCAAACCAGTCAGCTTCTTCTTGTTTAACCTTACAATTTCAACTTTGTTCCCAGAGAGAAAGATGATGCCTGCATCAGCCTGAGATAGATAACCTCAATCCTAAAGTTATGAAAACTCTTCTCCCAGAGGTGTGAAATAAAGACTCACCTCTGGACCTGGCCATCAAACATGCCACCTCACTGTGACCTCCGTTGCTGTCAGATGTCACAGGAAGCACAAAATGACATCTAGCCACACATCAGCCTGATAGACTGTTAGTCATCTTAGTCAAGATCTCCATGCTATCAGCAATGCAGCAATCACCTTACATCCTGCAGTTCCTAACCTATACACTCTTTCTGGACTGTTACAGAGATTTCAAAACCACAAAATGTTTATAGACTGTCAAACTGAAGAAATACACCTCTCCATCCTATAAGGCCAGTTCAAGATCTCTGAGCTGCCAATGCCACTGTGATTGCCCTCCGTATATGTTGTCTCAGTCTTCTACCACCAGAAACTGCAGGTAAATCTCCCTGGACCTAAAGATTGACTTCAGTTGGCTCCTGTCAGCCAACCCCTACCCAATTGTCCAGGTGCTGCTACATGCTGTACTGGGATGAACTGTTCTAAAAATGAACCTCCTGACAGATGCTGAGTATGCCTTGATTATGAATGGAAATAGCTCTGTTAGAAATGAAGTCTGACAGGCTAAATATGCTATGGTCACTTTGGACAGAACTATTTTGGCCAAAACTCTCCTATAGGGATGATCTGCATAGCAAACTTCTTCTTGCTTCTATTGGAAAGCTGCTACCAATGACACAAAATAATCCAGTCTAGGGGCCTCCAGGGATCCAACTGATTGAAATATCAATCCCAACCATCAGACCTGCCCCCACTGTATGATCTGCAAGCTCAAGTTGCTGAACTGGCACGCCTGCAGTCAGCTCAGGCTTCAGCATCTATGTCACCAGCCCCAACCTCCCATTCCCTATCCACACTGAGAAGACAATTAAAGTTTTCAGGGTTCTGCTGTAAAAAAAATCACTCCTAGATATGGCCTACCCTTGATCATTGGAAACAATAATAGGCCTACATTTGTAACAAAAGTAACTCAAAAATCTAGATTAAGTAAAAACTACATACCTCTTTTAACCAGATAAAAGACCAGCTATATCTGCAGACATTCCTGCACACACATGTAACCCAGGTACATGTTAACTACCTCCACAAGTTTCAGAAATCCAACCTTACATCTGCCAGAAAATTTACCTGGATTTTATCTGAGTCTTACTCTAAAGAGGCAATGCACTCAAAGCCTTGTTCTGTTCACTCTGGATGCTGACCAGTCCACGCACAGCTGAAACCTGAGGACATCATTCACAGGATTCCTCCATACCTATTCCCCTTGATTTTTGTATCTTTTTAGGCTGTTTACCCAAGTTCTTGCTTCCCCGTCCCATGCTAGCGATGTTTCTTGCCTTAAACTCCATGGACAGTTGCCTCAAGAGAATAGAAGAATCAATCAAACACTTGTCCAAGATTTGATGAGCATCCAAGACACAACGGACACTCTCCTAGATCAGATTAACTTCCTCACTGCCTTGCCTGCATAATCTTACAGAATAGACAGGCCTAAATTATATCTCTCCCTAAAAACCAGCTTAGGGAAAAACTCTGTAATAAGACAATATTGGGAGGGCCGGGAGTTTGGCTCAGTGCCTTAAGCGCCTGCCCTGGCAGGTGTGAGGATTGTGAGTTCAATCCCCGGTGCCGCAAAAAAAAAAAAAAAAAAAAAAAAAAAAAAAAGACAATATTGGGGACCATGGCTAAGATCACTGACAACCCTAATACTAATGCTTCTGGTTGGGCCTTGTTTCAGAAGATCACATGTGATATGCCCAGATAAGATTCACCATGGAAACTGAAAGGGAGTGGGGGGATGTAACAGAAAATTGCCCCTCCAGCCAATATACTTTAGTTTCTTAGTTTCTCAGGTAATAGATCCTATTCCAGCTCTGGATGCTTCTGTCTCTTAAAAATGGCTGGTCACTGTGATGCATAGCTGGTCACTATGATGCACATTGTATAAACCAATCCCCAACTGACAAGCCATTCTGCCTCTGTACTTCCTGCTTGCTTATCCCATATAAACACTAGACCACCAGAGATCAGTGCCTAATATTTGGGGAATGATCCCAATCAGTGACCACTGACATAAATAAATCTGCCTCCAAATCCTGGGTGTCATTTCTGTGTTTCTGCTCGCTGTTGCACAACCAATAATCAAAGAGGATTACTGAAGTCTCCCATTGTGATGGTTGGTTTATTAATTTCTGTTATTGCATCTTTTTTACTTCATAAATTATACAACCTTTCACTTTATTAAATGTGTACATTCTATTATGTCTTTTTGCTTGTTTTTAATTCCATTTTATCTAATGTTAATAGCATAAACCAGCTTTATATTTGTATTTTACTGATACATATATCATTCTTATTTATTTGCTTTCAACCTTTGCCTTTCCTTACACTTTAGTTTTATCTCTTGTTAACAACACAAGGATAAATTTTTGTAAAAATTCAAATTGTTAGCCTTTGTCCTTAACTGATGAGTTTAGTTCATTTATACTTTTTATAATTATGTATATCTTTAGAACTGCTTCTATTTTAATTCTTTATTCCAGTCTGTCCCATTCTTTCTATAATTATTGTTAGTATTTTTTAATTGATAGCTATCTCTTCCTCTTAAGAGAAAAACTTTATTATATATCTTCATTTCTATTCTTCAACTCATATCATGCTATCACCTACACTTTCATGCCAGATTGTTATGAATATGTGTTCTCTCTATTTCTCTCTCTCTCTCTCTCTCTCTCTCTCGAGATTGAACACATGGCCTCATCATCACGTTTGGTTTTTTCTTTAATCTTAGCTATCCTAGTCAAACAAATTTTACCAATATACTTGGTCATCTTTACTTATTTCCCATAATAAGTACTAGGTTTAGTCTCCCTCTTTGGTAACATTCTCCTCTAATGGGTACCAGGAAATTCCCTTGGCCAAGGACATCTCTTTTTCAAGGATATTTCTATTCCAAATCCAAATTCTCTGCATGTCTCTCCCTGTGATTCTTTCCCTCCATTTCTTATTCATTTATTCAGGTCTGGCATACATCAGGCACTGTGCTAGGTCTTGATTCGGACAAGTGTATTGGAAGCATGTGTGCTTAAGTAAAAGGGCTGAGCATGGTGGCACACATGCCTACAATTCTAGTTGAGGAAGGAGGACCACAAGTTTAAGGCCAGCCTGAATAACTTAGCAAGACCCTCTCACAAAATAAAAAATAAAAAGGGCTAGGAATGTAACTCATTGGTAGAGTATTTGTCCAGCACTGGGCTCAGTCTCCAACACAAGGAAAAAGCTAAGAAAAGGGGAAACAGAAATGGAGCCAAGGCTGAGGCACTAAAGACAAAAGGTGCTCTTTTCTCTTGCTTGGACAAGCAAGGAGACAGCATGGCCTTCTGTGATAGAGCACATAAAATGGTGATGGAAACTATTCTAACCTTGACTTGTTAGAATCACCTAAAGAGCTTTTTAAAATCCCCAAAATGCCTAGGCACACCCTCCGCTAGCTAAATTGTAATCTCTGGAGTTAGAACCCAACTGTAGATATACAAGATTTGATTATTCAGCCAAATTCAATGTGTATCCAGGTTTGAGAGCCACTATCTGACTATAAAGGGAAGCTGCGAGGTTCAGAATCAGGGGTTCCAGGTTAAATCCCATTAAGGGTTGAATGATGATGCCTCCCATTCATATGTTCAATGTCTCACCCCCCACCCTGTCACCTCAGAATGTGACCTTGGTTGAAATTAGAGCCTTTAAAGAGTAAATTAAACTGAAATGTCACTTGTGTCCTTGACAGAGGAAATTTGTAGACAGTCCTGTGCCTGGGGAGAATATCCCGAGAGCCCAAGTAGCCACCAACAAGTCAGACAGAGGCCCAGAGTACCTGGACCTCACAGGTCTTAAATGGAACCAACACAACACCTCCTAGAGCTGGAAGACATTCCTTTCCGCCCTTCCGTCAACAGGGGTGTACCTGGCTAGGGCCATCCTGGTGAGCTAAGACCATCCTTGATGCAAACTTGTTTCTGGTGTGTGCAAATAACTTCCTGGCAGGACTTCAAAGATCTTATTTGACAAAACAAGATGGGAACGCTCCCTCACCTGGTTTCTGAAAGTTTAAAGGTGTTAGTGTATGCCAAAGCAAGTACACTCCTCAGCTAAGCCAAAGGTGTTCAGCTCAAACAGCCTGAGAATGCTGCTAATAACACAGGTTCTGCTGTAAACCTTCAGAGAAATAAATAAAATCTTGGCCTCCTCTGGGTAGCCCCTCTTCCCAGGCCATGCTCTGGCCTAGGTCGCCCAGAAACTTTTCAGTTTTGTGCTGGAAGCAAACTTGTTCCCAAAGTCTGCCACTAGGGGGCGCGCTGACTCCGGAGCCTGTGGCTGAACACGGCATCTTGGGCACCAGGAACCCTGAGGTGCTGCCTTCAGCCTCCTGCAGTCTCCACCTTCCTGCCTGCCTCGCTGGGCAACGCACTGGGGCCAAGCTGAGCGCCTCCCGACGCCCAGCGTGCCGCACCACTTACTCTTGACAGTCTCCCTCTTCCTCCCAAACGAGTAAACTAAGTCTCAGAGAGGTTAAGGAACTGCTCAAGGGTCACGTATGGGTCTTGAGTTAGATCTGCCTGGCTCCAAACCTTGCAAAACACCTTTGTGGGCAAAGGGGACCCCAAAGTGTACAGCCCTCCTAAGGGGGCCGGATGATTGACTGGGCTCAGGAAAAGACCCCAGGCAAGGAGAGCTAGACCAGCTTTTTAAAATTTTCTTTTCTCTCCTCCAGACCCTTCCCAAGGCCACGGCAGCCCTGTGTAACTCCACCACTGTTTTCATTTAGTACTGGTAATTAATGCTTTGCTGTCGTCTTATTCAGAAAGTGAAAGGGATAAGGACTAATTCCTATTTGTCCTTTCCCCTTTCTCCACCCTTCAGCATGGCCGATTTTCACACCCACCCTAAAGGGGTGCTTAGGTGGGTTTAGGAGTGGATGTCTTAATTGTTTATTGCCTGTTCACTGAAGGAGTCGGGGCACAAAAACTACAGTGTTTCAACACAACTACACGAAAGAGATGAAAAACAAAGTTTTCTTTCTCTACTGGAGATTGAACCTAGAGCCTTAGACAGGCTAGACAAGTGCTCTACCACTGGGTTACATCCCCAGACCTAGAAAAAAGAATTTTGGATGTTCTCAATGCAAACAAACAAAAGGTGTTTGAGATGATGTGTGCACTAATTGGGGTGATGAGTATGCGAAGTGGGTTGATCTGATCATCATGCAGTGAATACATATATCAAAACGTCACACTGAACTCCGTAAGATGGACAATTTTTTTTTATTTATTTAAGAGAAAAAAGAAGACATATAACAAAGACAAAAAGCAAGAGACAAACGACTAGAGTAAATGCACAACAGTAACATTACAGGTTTACAAAACAGGATGGTAGAAATTTGACAATGGTTGTAATATTGCATATCGTTATCTTCAAAATTGTTAATGTAAACAATGTAAAGATGGACAATTATTATACTGTATGTAAAATTAAAAAATTAAAAATAATGGTGGTAACTACATGTAACTGATATCCACACTGCTAGAAGACAGCCTTTTGTGCTAGAAAACCTGACTAATGGTAATTTGGTATTCTGTGTCACTGGGTTTGTATTTGGAGGCTGCCCAGGTGATATTCTCCAACCCCTTCCTGTGTTCACCCACCCAACACTTCAGGGCCCTTAGGAAGCTCCGTGCCGTAGCTCTGGAGAGGCAGACCTGACCGCAGCTACCCGCAGGACGTGTGTAACCCAGCAGAGTGTCACTCACAGGACAACTGGCACCAAGGGCATACTCAGAAATCACTCCTTAATTAAGACCATGCTCAATGGGAAGGGGACCGAAAGATGAGGGAGGGCAGAGAGGGGAAGGGATGAAAAACAATTAAAATGTCTTGTGTACATGCACCAACTCTCCACAAGGACTGTGAGCATTATGTACTACACACATGTACTAATACAAAATAAAAATTGGGGGAAAAAGACTGTGCTCTTGTGGAAAATGCTAATTCTTTCTGGAGTTTTCATTGCCTAGTTTTAGATTCATCTCTTTTTTTTTGTCTTTGGTTTTTTTTTTTTTTTTTTTTTTTTTTTTGAGACAGGATCCAGCTATGCAGTTCAGGATGGCCTTGAGCTCACTTTGTAGTCCAGGCTGGTCTCAAACTTGCAACGATCCTCCTGCCTCAGTCTTCCGAGTGCTGAGGTCCATCCTTATAAAAGGATTAGAACGTTTCAGGGAACAGGCTCAGAGATGGGAACTCTGGTTCTCCCTGATGCATTAACCAAACCAAGCCTGTGGACACAGCCCCTGGCCTCTGTGTTGTAGAATAAGAAACATAGCCTTCTTTCTGGCTCTGTTGGCCTCATGTGTCACAAGCTGGTGTCATCAATTACTGTAGCCTTCAAACTCTAATAGCCACCCCTCATCCTACGGTGCTCAGGCATAAAACTGTACATTTGCAAAATGACAGTACCAAGGCCCCTAGGACCACCCAGCCTCCCTTGGCTTCCCATGATACATTTATTGTTGGGTTTGGGCTCAGATTCTCCCTGCACAGGGGCCCGCTCTGAGCCCTTTCCTTTTCTGATATCTTTGTTGAAAGACTGAACTAGCAATGTCTCATTAAATATTATTGGGTGCTATGGAAGGCCGAGACACAGGAAATGTGCTTGGGAATAAAGTTATACTAGAAGTTCTGCTGAACAATTTCTTTGCCTTGGTAGAGCCAGATGAAGCCAATTCTCAGGTTCAGACTTCAGCACCTTTTCCTTGTCCCCATTTCGGGTTGAGATCCCTTTTACATGCAGTGCCTGGAGTCCTAACCCTGCCCACCCACGGCTTCTGCAGGAGCAGAGGCCCCAGCCTCAAGCACAGACAGAACAAGCATCAGGGGCTGGCTCTGCCTTCCACGAGCTGTGTGAATGTGGATGAATCCCTGAGCCCAGCATTCTCTGAAAAATGGAGATAGGACTAGTTAGTAGGATTTCTTCAGGACGTGTGAAAGAATAAATATTAAACACTGGCATGTTGTATATGGTAAATAAATGGTAAAATTTTGTGTGAAGAGTGTTACCTACAAGAGCTGGAGATACAGCTCCGTGACCAAGCACTTGCTTAGCATGCTCAAGTCCTGTGTTCAATTCCAGCAGCTCTATCAAAATACAAAGAAGAGAATAGATTATCTTTCAAGGGATACTGACTGGGTTTTGTTGTTGTTGTTGTCGTTTGTTTGTTTTCCAGAGCAGTACTGGGTATCGAACCCAGGTGTTCGCAGTTTTATATGCACAAGGTCCAGTTAAAGGAAGGAGCTCGGGCAGTGAATTGCACGTCATAACCAGGAAGGGAACTTTGTTTGGAGGGCTTGGTCATCTTTCTACCACCATTGTATTATGGCAAGTGGGCAGTTACTAGTAAGAAAAGCAGTTTTGATACTAAAATATTAGAATAATTGATAGAATGTTTAGAATACTCCGTTTTTACTGACTTACCAATGCATTTTGATTTGGCTGACTGATTTGACACTAAGAGTGGTCTCTTTAGGCCATTAAACTAGATATCATGATCCCCATTCCAGAGATGTGATAGGAAGAAAGAAAACAAGCTTACAGAGGCAAAATGACTTGCTAGGTAGTGATTTAACCACATATCTAACTACAAATGCAAAATACCAACATGCTTAAGAGACTGTTGAGAGCCTTTGTACCTTCAAGGGACCCTGCTTGGCCTGACGGCAGCCACCTTGAGCCATAACTGTCGTGATTATCCCTGAGTAACCCTGGTCCCCACCCCCACCCCCATTATTTCCCAGCAAGCTATAAATAGATGAAACCATTAGAGTGGTATGTGGAGCTTTACCACCCAGACCATTATCAGCATCAGGAATGCGCCTGCCATCTTTGATGTTAGCTTGAGATAAACCAGATGCATTCTGGCTTGGAAGTCATTTTTGTCCTGACCTCGTGATAAACTCCATCCTTCTAATCCAAATCACAGAGATCCACTGACTTTGCCACCACTCAGAACCATGCTTCTGTCAGTAAGTCCCAATAAATTGCACTCTGTGCTGTCCTGCATCCGTCTGTCTCTGTCTTTGGTCTCACGGCAACTTGGCTCCAGTTCCCAGACTGTAGGTTGGGCTGTTCAGGAGCCATATGTCTTGTCGCAGCCAGTGCAGCTGTGCTGCAGGAGCACATCTTGGGATTTCAAGCTAGGAACTATGGCTGAATGCGCTTCTTACCCATAGCTTTACTTTCTAGCTGCCTCCTCTGGGACATCTTTGCTCTGGGCCATGGACAGACTGAACCTTTGACCTTGTCCTGCAGCATGGCTCCTCCTCCAGCTTTTCCCCCTCCCACTGCTGTGCAGGACACTCATGTCTGTCCATTTCTACCTCCCAGAAACCTGGCTGCTCCTACCCTTCACTCCCACTGCCACCCCCTAAACTCATCCTGCTCCCCCCCAGATGAGCTCCACCCTTCCTCTGCCCTCAGCCAGTGACCACTACATTTTATCTGGCTTTAGCTGGCATCCGAATCAGCATCAGCTCTCTCCCCTGACAGGAAGAGCTTTTTAAAACTCAGATTGCTGGGCCTCACCTCAGAGGTTCCGATTCAGTAGATCTGGGTGTCACCTGAGAATGCACATTCTGATAAGTTCTCAGCCATGCTGTCACTGGTGGTTTGGGGTTTACATTTCAACAGTCCCTGGTTTAAATATCCATAATAGTCTCCTATTGCCATGGAACCTCCCTCCAATCTATTCTCTACATCCCGTCCAAAAGACCTCTCCAAAATTCACTTGGGCCATGTCACTTCCTGAAAGTTAGATGTCTGAAAGTCTTCTTGACTCTTCGTTGCACCTAGGAGAAAGGCTGTCTGCCTTCTATCCCCAATACCTGTGGGTGCTGCACAAAGCTCTTCCTCTTCTTGTTCTTCTTCTTCTTTTTGCTCTTGATCTCCTTCTTGTCTTTCTTCTTGTTGTTGTCCTTCTTCCTCCTCTCCTCCTCCTCCTCTTCCTCTTCTTCTTCTTCCTCCTCCTCCTCCACCTCCTCCTCCTCCTCTTTTTTTGAGACAGTATCTCACTATATAGCTCAGGTAGTATTCACTATGTAGCACAGGCTGGCCTCAAACTTATGGCAATCCTCCTGCCTCAGCCCCCTGACTGCTGGGATTACAGGCATGCACCACCATGCCTCGCTACAAAGCTCCTTTGAAATTTGTGCCATCAGACTAAAACTCTGTCATCCCTCCTGACTGCTGTCATCTGCCAGTGCCCTGGTCACTTCTTGTTCCTTAAGTACTTGAGTATTTTGCTCCTCATTTTCACTAAATGATTATTTCATTATTTGGGAAACGATGGGTTTAATACCTTTGCTTCTTGCTTCCTTGACCTTCCCTCATATAATCCTTAGTTCTCTTCTCTGGGTGACTTGATCATGTCATCTCCTCTGTTATGGTTTAAATACGAAGTGTCCCCCAAAGACTCATGTAATGAGCAATTTATCCCCAACACAGCAATGTTCAGAGGTGAGGCCTAGAGGGATGACTGGATCATGAGGGTTCTGATCCACTGATGAACATGCCTTTGAAGGGTGTATCTTCCCCCCAGCCTCCTTTTCTATGGCTTGCTTCCTGTTCTTTCTGCTTCCTGACTACCAGGAGGTAAGCATCTTTCCTCTTTCATGCCTTTCTGCTATGATATCCTTGGAGCTAGCTGACTACGGACTGAAACCTCTGACACAATGAGGCAGAAATAAATCTTTCCTTCTTTAAGCTGTGTATGAGTGATATTTTGTCCCAGCAACCGAAAAGTGACTGATAACAACCTCAAAATCTAAATTTCAAGT